>WURT03122365.1:0-11739 GCA_009936505.3 Holothuria glaberrima | reverse complement strand
TCAAATGCTGAACGCATAGTGTTCAAATGCTGAACGCATAGTGTTCAAATGCTGAACGCATAGTGTTCAAATGCTGACGCATAGTGTTCAAATTTTGAATGTCCCCTGGTCCCCTACCAGGAGCCCTATGGCGGCCTCTGGACCCCACGTGCTAAAGCTCGCGCTTCACGCTCGTTTTACGCATCACCAGATCTGTCGGCAAAACATGACCTCTACTCCCCCAAAGATTACACCTTCGCTACGCCTTTTGTCTTCATGCATTCGGTTTTTAGTAACCGCAGGCAAGTTTTCAAACACAATATGTGGCTAAAGATAGACATTCTCTATAAATAGTTAAGACAAATCTGTCTATTCTAAGTTTCCAATCTCTACATGTGGTTGATAGCTTACCTTAACATAAAATTAATACGACCAACGTCCCTTATTTTGAACCTGAATTTGTACCTTATTTGTCACTACTTGGTCAAAGGGCAGTTTCGTCCCTACGGTCTAGTACTGTTTATCCTGCTCCCAGCATTTGCATTGGTGGCAGCAGATGGATTGTAAAATATTTATTACAGGTAACGAACATGACCATTTTCCTAGGATGTGTAGACCAAAATGTTTACATCACAACTTGACTGACTCCTTTACATTTACTTTATTTCTTCGTATATCACGTCACTGTTTGTACAAAAAATCCTTAAATCCGTACTATTTGGATATCACCCTGACACGCGAAAGACCGATTCACTCGACAACCACTATTTGATGACAATAAGTCGTATGCATCGGTCTTTGATTTCGAAAAAGTAGCATACTGCCACCTTTAACAGATTGCTTTCAGGCGTAGGAATATCTTATGTTATATAGCGGCTAATCAAGGCTCCTTGTGATAGAAATCTTGAAGCAAGAGTAACAAGTAGTTTATTTCCAAATTTCCCTTCAAAAAGCCTTCAAAAAGCTGTGTGGGCATTTTTATTATAAGCAGCAAAAAAGTGTCCAACATCTCATAATAATATTATGAAGATGGACATTGTTTTCAACGTGAGAATCTTTTCTCTTGAGAACAAGAACAGCTCAATCATGACTCCACAGCCCTTCAGTAAATTTTCATATTTTTGATAGTGTGATGTTAAAACACTTTGACCTTTAGGTTACATAAAACTCTATTATTTATTCCTTAAGAAAATATCAAATGGATAACTTTTCAGTTTCCAAAATGGAACGTTTATAAATTTCATATATATATATATATATATATATGTACAGCCTAGATGAATACCAACTAGTAAAACTGAATTTGAGTTGATTTGAATTGTCTTGCAGCTTTTGTGTAGAAATCAAAGGAAAACAATAATAGTCACTTTTGCTCATTTTTGACCATTTTTGAACAAAAATATGATCTTTTGTGATATTGATGTATTTCGTTCTTACAAAGTTTCACTCTCAGCAAACCATGGCTTTTAGTTGATTTCCTTTTTAGTTTAGTCAATATTGACTAATTAAAGTTGACAAACGCAGAAAATAAAGATATTCTGTAGCAAAAGATGCCCAATGTCTCAAACTAAAGTTATAATGATAAAGGCTATGTTGTTTTTATATGAGATTTCTACTAGTTATGTTAAATATAAGAACAGTAAAGTGTTGACTCAAGAATCCTTATGGTACATCATGAGACTTTTAGGTGCATACCACCCTGTTGTTTAGTCACACAAAGCACAAAATTTATGATTTGCGTCAAACAAAAACTTTTGTAGATGTGCCTTACTAAATACTAGCTCGTACAGTACTTTGCGGTTCGATTTAATCCAACTTTAAATGGCTTTTTCTGAGGACATTGTAAAAAAGCAATTAAACAGGGATATGCAAGGTTCTTTTCCCGAAGTTTCGTTGTTTCAGTTTTTCGACACTTCTGTTCCAAGCAGGGGCGTCATTTTTGGAGTGCGGGGGTGTGGGGTTCTACACCATTACAAATTCATGGAATTAAATTATCTATGATATTATCGTGTAAAACACAAAATAGCAACAGCGTATATTAAAAAATGTTAAACAGTAATACCTCCAATCTTGTGCTGCCAGTGACTCTAAAGGACTCTTTAAAGTCGGCCTACAACCTGTGGTTGGCCTGACATTAGAATCCGGTGGTGGGTTACCGAACGATGGCTTTAGTCGCAGTTGGCAAATGTTAAGCGGCCCAACACTAGCCCAACAATGGACCACCAGAAAAATACAAACCTTTGTCATTTTGGTATCGTGCCAACCTCATAATTCTTTTAATAACAGCTTTTTTAAAGTTTACATTTACAGTGCATGTTTTGCGAAAGCATCACTTACACTGTGGAAGTTTGCTAAAATAATTAAAAACTGCTATGAATTTCTGTTGAAATACCAGGTTTATAAACCTTTAACCTGAATGTGATTTTCACTCATATCAGATCCCATTAAAATAAATTGTGGCGAGCAATTGGCATTTCTTGCAGGGAATCGTGTTTCCCAGTCGTACTAGTCAAAAAATTAAACTATCATAAAGAATATTGTATTACTTATCATGAACAATTATGAATTAGTCCCACATGACACATAATAACCGTACCAAGATACCAATCTTATCATTTCACTTCTTCTTAACACTGAAGGTCTAAGATCATGTGATACCGGCCTTTGGCTAAGATCATGTGTAGTATATGTTTTTTCAGCCAATCAAGAACGTGACCGCGCATGACAGACTCTTGATGTAGACGTCTGAGGATGAAGAGTAAGTTGGTCAGTTAAGTTTGTGTCCTTTTGGGGACGTAGCTCCTTTCGAAATAAACTCCTTCGGGAGTAAAAGTTTGGTTTTGCCCCCTTGGTTCTTCGCCAGAGAGACAAGGGGACTTTGGAAAAAAGTTAACTGTGTGTCCTTATGGGGACGTAGTTCCTCAAGGGAGCAGAATTCCTTTGGGAGTAATCGTTTGGTTTCGCTACTTTGTTCTTCGCCAGAGGGTCGAGGGGACTTTGGAAAAAAGAGAAACTTTTAAAGTTATTAGAAGTTAAACCTCCCTAAGTTACATCGTTACGTCCCACAATGAGCAGTTAGTTCAGAGAAGTTTTAGAAAGCGAGGCAAAGTTTAGTTGGTGCAACATTTTGCCAACGATTCTCTGTACTACCATTTAATACATGACAGAAACGTTGGGCCACTGTTGTAAAATTAGCACGCATAGTTGCTAGCTAGAACGTTGACCAAATGTCAGAACTTAGAGTCGACACCACCTGTAAACAACGCTAACCAAACGTTAGAACTCACAGCTGGAGCAACCTATTTGCCAGTGTTGGCCCTTAGCATGCAGGGGAAGACTGAGATAATGTTGGCCCTTTGTTACAGCAATATGCAATACAAACATTGGTTTAACGTTGACGCATTTTAACAACCGCAACATGTTGGACAAATGTTGTGGTAAGATTGGTCATGTATCTTAAAAACTGGCAGGATAAACATTGGCGCTGCGTTGAACCATTGCTGTTTCTACATGTTGGGTGAACAGTGGCATAATGTAGGTCCATTAATAAGCCAACCTGCTGGACCAACATTTTCACAACAAGCAGCCAAGCTTCAAGCCACATTTTCCCAATTTGATTCCAACAAATTCTGCAACCATATTACACCATTGACCCAACGTCTTTGTGCTATCTGGGATTTTTACCCTTCCTGCACGCAGGTGATTTGTATCTGTAATAACCTCTCAGATTGCATATTTGTGTACCACCATAAATGTAAAAAAGGTTAATCAAGCTAGATTATTAAACAGCCAATAAGACTTCAACACATTCGAGTAACTCAGTGTGTTATACTACAACAGGATTTGCTATTTGTCAAATAGCAACTTCCCTGATTACAGGAGCTAGGGCATATTATATAAGGGATTTCTGGCCTTAGGTTCTGGAGATGGCCCTGATAAGTTAGAGGCTAAGAAATGCTTCAAAACAAGATTAATTATATATATTTGACGAAAATAGGCATCGTTAAAACAATTAAGTATACTTAATTACTTAATTATACTTAAGTAAGTAAACTTTAAACATCATGTACTGTGTGATGTTTTGTCAAAACGGGGTTAACAAAATCCTAAAACCTTCTAGGTCCGTGCATGCCTGCAGGGACCCCTTTAACTCATCTCCTCCTAGAGTAATTTTATCATTCACAATAAAAGTAATCAGCAGTGCAGATTGTGTACTAATAGTCTCATCTATTTGTACTTTACACATAGAAAACACAGCACTAACAGCAAGCTGAACACTAAACCAAGTACAACACATCAACACATTTGAAGTGAACATCAATATTTGCGGTGTCACTTTCCATGCCAAAGGAACCGTCAGTTTCCCGCTTGGCAAATAGTCCATCTTTCATTTTCAGTACAAATCAAAATAAACTAGCAACGCTCCAGGATAAAATATAAAAATATAAGAAACATATCTTTCCTGGCTCGTTCCTTTTGGAATGGCAAGTTACATAGTTACCAATATTTCACTGTTAAAACATAATTTTCATAATGCGTTGGGTCTGTTTTTCCTCGCCCTAAGGATCAAAGCAACCTCGGTCCGGGTGTCCTTAGTCAACTGCTACACCTCCATGTTCAAAAAGTCTGACGTCTGGTTTGCAAACTCTATGTCTTTTTCTGCGCAGAATCTTGTCATCATCACAGGTTCATTGCATTTAAATCATCTTGTATGATTTTATATATGAGAGAATCAGATCTTCCTCTGATAATGTGTCATCCCTATCTGTTTATCTACAAAGCATGCACCTACACCAATGAGGAAGTAGTCGTTATTTTAAAACATAACCTAGACCATGGAGGTACTTGATCGAGGGTAGCTACTTCATTGCTTAGCAGAAGGGCTACTGTGCATGCAGCATAAATGTTTCTGCTTGCGTAGTACAACATTATATGTATTTCGACATTTAAATAACGAGGCATTGAAGTTTTCAATTTCAATTATTTCATGATGACACATCCTCTACTGTAATAATAGAAGAGTAGTGGTCAGGCAAAAGTTCTGTCATTCTTAACATCGGGACATATGAACTGCATTGAACGGTTCCTTCAAAGAAAACTAAAGAAGCTAAGAGAGCGTCTATTATCCTCCCTAAAAATTGAGCACGATTGATGATTTGGGATAAACGCAGAGCCTGAAGTAGGTGTTTACTTAATTATTTAGATAGTGTTGATTTCAACCTATTGAAAACATCGTTAAAGATGTAATTAGCTAGTTCTCGCTAGGATTCAGGACAGAATATAAATGCCTGCTGATGCTGTTCAAAGCTACACACCTTATGTATAGACATAACAATCCAGTTCAACAATAGCAGACAGCTGATCTGTGCACCGGTCGGATCTCCCTACGCGCATCTGAAGGCTACGTAGTGCGTGCAGTGTGCTTCATTGTTAACTTCAACCCCTAAAATGACGTCACGTAACGTCAGTGCTTAAGGTCAACTTATGCAGAG
Organism: Holothuria glaberrima; assembly: GCA_009936505.3. Classification (NCBI taxonomy): domain Eukaryota; kingdom Metazoa; phylum Echinodermata; class Holothuroidea; order Aspidochirotida; family Holothuriidae; genus Holothuria; species Holothuria glaberrima. The sequence continues at coordinate 6,268 of WURT03122365.1, read as the reverse complement.
TATACCGTGGTCTATGGCTTGCAATTTACTTAACAGGTTTTACATTGTTAGAGAAAGATTCCAATAGAGCCAAGGATAGGTCACCTTTCTTTCATAGCAGGTCTCGAATATGTATATACTACCTCTCTCTAATGAGTGAAGGCAATATATGTGCAGAAGTAAAGCACGTCCGCCAAGCGGGCAAGTCACGTCGAGAACTAATGAAGTCCCTTCCAAATTATCACGACCTCCAAAGAGTTGTAGGTCATTGAATGAATTTCTGAAAAAAGCCACGAGAGCTATACACAATTGGCAAAACATTTCGTCAACAAACTGGGTACGTATGTGAAATTGCTAAAATAAGGTAAAATTTGCTAAACAATCTATGTTAGGAAAAACTTTTTGGAAGACACTTGTTGTGCAAACTATACCCAATTTCGTTTTTCCCATTCTCTAACACAATTGGGTCAACGGGATCAATATTTCAACAAGACTCGAAATGTAAGTGGAAATACTGAAAATGTTTCAAATTAGCCCAATAATTGTTGATTAATCGGTTTACCAAAAGGTAGAATGCCCATTTTGTTGGTAATCGGTCTCTCGTTTAACCCATTGATTATAAACTGTTAAGCACATTTATTCCAATTTCATTATTTCACTCGTGCCCAGCATTGGTGATTTTTTTTCTCATTTTTTACGGTGCACAGGACATGTCAAAATGTTGAATTATTGGTCAAGTTTGTCTAACAACTTTTACCCAATACGTTTTGTTCATATAGATTGTTTAGCAAACGTTAACCAATTTCTTTATTTTCACCTGCGTTCCCAGTGTTAGTGAAATTTTACCCAACTGTTTTAGCATGTTAAACATTGACGTTTCTTACAATTGGCGAGTTACCCCCTCCCCTTCGGACGAGTTAGATATCCCAGGTAATGATGTCATCCAAAACTGCAATCTTTTGTTCTCAAGTAAATAACTGTATTCTAACTCCCTAATAACAGTAAGTACACCTCACCAGTTTCGTTTTCTTTCAAATACCCCTCATTTGCAGTGTTTGCACAAGCTAGTGTCATTTCAATGGCATCCGTAAAGCAAGAACAATTTTCCTGTGAAAAAGCAGGGTGGACTTATTTTGTTTATAAGCTGAGTAACAAGTCTAAGGTCATGCAATCATTTTCACTATAACAGGCCTACATTAGGAACAGGTGAACTTTTGATTCGCAACAGCACATTAAACTAGCAAAGCGTTTTCGTGTAAGAAATAAAATGAGCCGGGAAATGGCAATGTTAAATGCGAAATACAAAATAGTGAAAACTAAATGACCCAAAATCTTTACTGTAAAAAACTCACCCTTTTGTATGAATTGAATTCTTTTCTTTTATTGAGGCCTAAAGGAAATAAAGTATGTACCTGGGCAAGCCAATAGCCCTCTCTTTTAGTAAGAACAGAATCAATACTTGATACAGCGTAAATCTGCTCAATAAAAATGAACTTAATCTGAGAAATATGGTGAGGAGTAGTTGCCATTTCCCGGGAGGTTTCTCGGCCTTTACCAGCTCCTGTAGACATTTTTAAGTTCTCTTTACCTTTTTAATCTCCTTTATGATATTTGCTACAGCTGGTTTGGGTATCTACTTTTTACTGGTTTTGAAGCTCTTTATCCGTCTTACTTGTTAAGCTTTATTATGTAGCCAGATTTTAGAATGCGTTTTTGCTTTCGTCCCGTTTTACCTGCTTTATATATCCCATTTAGAATGTTTTAGTCTAAAGGTTTTACATTGAACGTTTTTAAACATGCTTCATTCGAGCTGAAGAAGGCTGATAAGATAGCCGAAAGCATACGACTCAAGGTGTACTTGTTATCTTTGTGTGTTCAGTTGTATTTCTAGTATTTTCATTCAAGTTAACATACGATTTCAACTAGAATTCTGTGAATCCTTCTTGATCCTGTTCACACCTCTGAAACATCGTTGTGGTCCAAACTTTACATTCTCTTGTATATATATATATATACATATATAAAAATGTATAAATATATATATATATATCTACCTCACGAGCAAAACTTTTATAGTATGGAAGAAAAAGGGAGGCCCATGAGGGAATCACAAAGTGCGTTTACTTGATGCTATCCTTTGCTTATATTTGTAACTGACATTACATCCGTAAGCATTCTTGTCATGTCAGAAGTAAGATCGTTCACAGAGGAACAGGAGAAATAGACCTCAAATTACTTCCCATGCATGCTTAAGGTACAAAACTTTGAAAAAGCTACACACTTAAAAGATACCTCCAGTCTTAACGTATAAGAATATTTATTTTAGAGGTTGTAATAATGACTTTCATTAATCTAACTTTCATTTTCATAGTTAATTCTATTGCTGAGGTATAAAATATAGAAATTTTATTTACCTATTCTAATATAGTCGATTGTGCAAAAATTTGAGATGCCCTTCTTGTACAACTCACGAACCTGCGTGTGTTTCCTTATCACATAAAAATGTTTATATGACCTTGAGATATTTACTGTTGTCTCACATGTTGTACGGAGAGATTTTGTATAGTCAAGTCACCCTATAGTAATCAGAAACTGATCACATTTTGGCGCAAGGTGCAGTGGCTTTTGAAAAAAAAAAACAAAGAAAATGAAAGAACATAATTTGAGTAGTACAAGAATGACATCACAAGTTATTTCACAATCTCCCTTGGGTGAATAAGCATCAACATTTTTTATCTCAGCTTAGGAATTTCCTGTAAACGTTTGAAATTGACCATTTGGAGTCATTTTGCGACTTTTGCAACGGATGCCTTAAAGTTTTAGTCTTAAGGTACACTTTAATTTGACGACGTTTCAAATAAAGTTTGTCAAGACCGTTATTTTAAAGTTATTTCATGGCATGTAACCATTGATTTTAAACTCTACACAGATGACCCAGACCAAACTATTCGACTCACAGGAGGCCAAAAGAACAGCGAAGGTAGAGTAGAAATTTTCGTGAACGGTAAATGGGGAACAATATGTGATGATGAATGGGACCTTGAGATGCAACGGTTGTGTGTCGACAGCTTGGATTAAATTCTGCTCTAAGGTTCAAAACCTATGCCTTCTTTGGAGAAGGAACCGGACCAGTATGGATGACAAATACCCAATGTACTGGAAACGAAGCAATTATTTCAGAATGCAGTCATGACAGTCGGGAACAATTGCTTTCACAGTGAGGATGCCTCAGTCTGTAACTTGTACCGGAAAGGGGGAGTACATCTGGCTATGGTGGGCTATATATATATATATGTATCAATGATGTTTTATTCTTGCTTGTTGTGTGATTTATATATGGATATATGCGACTCAATGTTCTTGACTGTGAAAAATGAATTTCCTTCGCTCGCTTATTACTATGAGGGAACTTTATTTTTAACAAGTATAATGTGTATCAATGACATGGTGTTGCCGGTGAGAAGACTTGTTTAACTAGGCCTGAGTCGAAGCCAAAATCACCCAGTCAAAATTCAGTTTACAAAAATTGCATTGCTAAGGATTCGCCCTGCTACGTGAGGCTTCCTTTATATTGTGACACGTTCTTAATATTAATAGCTCCATTGTTAAAAACAAGTAAGTTGCTGTCAACTTTTGCATAAGTGCTCTTGACTGGACAGGCAAGCAAGTTGCAAGCAAGTCGATCGATCATGTTACAAACTAAAAACTTCTTCAGATAGCTTTCTCATGATCTGACATTTGGCATTAGACTTGTTTGCCTTTCCTTTCACATTTTGCCGATAATTGAAAACAAAAATTTGAAGAGAGAATTACCATATTCTCAACTATTTTGCACTATAAACTTGCCATGGAGAGGCCCTCAGGTGTTTTCAAGTAAGCCGGGTTTTGTACGAACATGCACTACTCAAAAGTACAAAAAACAAATCTGGTGTGACCTCACAGGGGGTAAGGGCCATTTTGCTACTATACTACTACTATAATTCATTTGTCGAACTTAAAGGTTTTCTTCAAGTATTAACCTCCGAGCAACGCCATAGAGACACAAATTTAGTTAACAACGTCGTCGCTGAAGCAGATTCGCTCAACTGGTTCTTCTCACTGAAGTTGCATACCGTGGCCCTGTTTGTTATTTTTCAGTATGTCGTTACTTTCTAGATATACGCACAATGCAATAACTCCGAAGCCAAGAATTCTATCTGTCAATAAACTATTCGAAGGTGTGTAAGTTTTCCGCGTCACTTTTGAAATAGGAAAAACAGCAGTTGATATCTGTATCTGTGTGTGACAGATGACAATGCGGAAAAACAACATAAACCACATCTTGGTTTTACCGTTGGATTGCTTTGCTAAAAAATATAATTTTAAACCTTGTGTGTGGTATGATATAATAAGTCTGTCCCAAAATTGAACTTATATTTTATATTAGTTATGTGCAGTGGATATCTTACCATTTTATTCGACATCATATGAAGGCAATTTTCAAGAATTTTTTCTTATCGGGCCTTCTGGAAAAGATTTTTGCATGCAAGAGCACACGAACTAGAACTAGACTGGACATTTAGAGGAATTGCTAGGTCAAATGGGCAATGGGACTGGAGGAATTCACAATTTCAATTACTCAGCTATAGAAATGCAGGTAGATGCATGAAGATTACAGCTAATAAGGTATCCCGTTCATGCTGGCAAGTTTGCAAGACAAGATCACAAATGGCTCTGCAGAATTACTGCAACCAATATCATGACGATTTGGCTTCCTCAAATTGTCAGCAATTACTTTCCTAGATTCTTGTATTTACAATGGCCTGTGAGGCTGGCAAGAAGGGATACCCCACTTAGACAAAAGAATAGTAGGGTATGAAAATCTTACTTCAGCGTGTGCTTTTTTCTTTTATTGCAGCCACTATCGATGATATTCTGTTATCAGATGAAGAAACGTTTCTCGAAGGTCGTGTAGAGGTCATGATCGATGGACAATGGAGAACAATATGTGACGATTTATGGAGCATAGAAGATGGCCATGTGATTTGTAAGGAGTTGGGGTATCCTGCCGCCATAGCTGTCACAACTGCATCTTCTTATGGAGGGGGAGAGGGACAAATTTGGTTAGATAACGTTGTTTGTACCGGTAACGAAGCTTCCATAGCTGATTGCATGAGTGATGGTTTTGGAAGTCACAACTGTGACCACAGTGAAGATGCCGGAGTACAATGTCTTCAAGTTGCAGAAGGTTTATAGTCTATGATCTAAGTGGCTTTTCAGGGGTAGCACCAGGATTTACCCTGAGGGGGAGGGTGACTCCTTTACTGGATGGTAGTAACCCGAAGCCCCGAAAAAGGTGACGGTTTGCAGTAACGATCTGATAAGTAAACATTTCACGCCGAGTGAAGCTCGCCTATTTCTGAAGAAAATTAAAGAAATTGGGGTTTGTTGGGAAGAATTGGGAGTTTTAGGGCCAGGTTTAAGGAAATTGGAATTTGCAGGTGTCATCGATGAAACCTTGCGGATTTTATCGAAGCTTCCGCCTTCCTTGAAAGTTAAGATATGTGAGGACGAGTGTTTGATACATGGGATTATATTTTTATCGTACCCAAGAAGGCCCCCGACAAATTTGGAGCATTTGTTCAAGCGGGGATGAGGGCAACCTTCGCAGACAAGACCAGGGAGACAAGCCCCATCTGACCCCTCTTCCGGATAACATTGGATTCAATTCTGTTCTGGCCATAATATAAATAATTGTTCACTAATTGAATTTTACTGACATATACTGCTCACTGACCCTCGGTGCCTCTTTGCCTCGCCCACGGAGCGGAGGAAGTTGTTTCCGTGCAGCTCAAAAATTTCACCCTTGCAGGCAATACAGTCAAAAGTATCCAGATGCGTCGGAAAATTGAGGGACATTTTAATTACATAACTACTAGATAATTGGCTGGCTTAAGGCAGTTATATTTCTTTCACCCGGAGAGGCATGATTATTATAACTTTGCATTTAATGGTGCTCACTGGTAAATCAGTGGCGCGCATATGCCTAACACAATACACAGCTGTACAAAGCCATGGTTATCCTTGTGCTATTGCTCAGAGTTAGCCTATTAATATTTAGTAAATTGTTTAGTTGGTGTGACGAAAGCAAAAATGTTATACGGGCAGGCTCCCCTTAATCGCCACCCACCAATTCCATTCATTATCATGAGAACGTTCAACTGCAGTCAGTTCGCGGCTGCTCGAAAAGAGCTTCTTTCTCTTACATTTTATGCATGACGTTTCGTGACGTCATAGGGCTTTGAATACT
>WURT03122343.1:1229-11740 GCA_009936505.3 Holothuria glaberrima | reverse complement strand
GGTGACCCCAAATGACCTTTGACCTCAACAAAAAATGATAGGGATCATCTACTTAATATGAGCAATCCACATGTTAAAGTATGAGATCCCTCACAGTTACTCTTTTGGAGATATCATGTTTGCAAGATTTTGACCTCTGGTGACCCCAAATGAACTTGGGCCTCCACAAAAAACACTAGGGACCATCTACTCAGTATTGACAATCCACATGCTAAGTATGAGATCCCTCACAGTTATGCTTCTAGGGATATATTGTTTACAAGATTTTGAACTTGTGACCACTAGTGACCCCAAATGACCTTTGACCTCCACTTAAAACAAAAGGGATCATCTACTCAATATGGGCGATCCACATGCTAAGTATGAGATCCCTCATAGTTACGCTTCTTGAGATATAGTGTTTACAAGTTTTTGACCTCTGGTAACCCTGAATGACCTTTAACCTCCACCAAAAACAATAAGTGATAGGTATCATCTACTCAATATGGGCAATCCATATGCTAAGTATGAGATCCCTCACAGTTATCTTTCTTGAGATATAGTGTCTACAAGATTTTGGCCTTTTGACCTCTGGTGACCCCAAATGACCTTTGACCTCCACCAAAAACGTTAAGGATCATCTACTCAATATGGGCAATCCACATGCTAAGTAAGAGATCCCTCATCGTTATGCTTCTTGGGATATAGCGTTTTCAAGATTTTGACCTTTTGACCTCTGTTGGCCCCAAATGACCTTTGTCCTCCACCAAAAACAATAGGGATCATCTTTCCACAACGGGCCATGCACATGCCAAGTACGAGAGTCCTTGAAGTTACACAACTTGAGATAGAGTGTTTAGAAGCAATTTCCAAGGTGTTTACCATTTAACCTCTGGTGACCCCAAATGACCTTTGACCTTCACCAAAAACAATAGGGAACATCTACTCAATAAGGGGTATTTACATGTAAAATATGAGATCCATTGAGCTTACTGTTCTTGAGTGTTTACAAGCCAAGCGGCACATACATACATACACACATACGCACATTCAATGCTTTACGGTGTACTAGGAAAGGACCCGTTAGGGAATGCAAGGGAACGGCAAAGCAGCGGAACTGCCCGCAAAGTAGGCGAGGTTTGCTACGTGCTTAAGGGCGGGCTGCGCTGCAAGGCAGGCACGTGCAGCCATGCGTGACTTCTCATTGCAGTGGCTGAATTTTCGGGTAGCTACTCCAGTTTCGAGCCGCGCATGAGCTAGGGAAGACGTGCAAGAGCGGAGCTAGAGGAGACTGGCCCGGCACCAGCTAAGAACATGTTTGTGAGTGCACGCATACACACACATATACACACACATGCACGACATCACCATCGCTTAGATTCCTCTGGCTATGTCAAGGAATCAATAATATAAGCTGGTTGTACATTCTTAGGTACGTGTAGTTTGTCAATGTAAACCAGTGGCTCATTTTCGATTCCAATAGTTGAATGTTGGGGTAGAATAGTTCTGTCTGGTCTTTATTTGCTCTAGCTTATCTCAACCTGTGTACCTCAAATTTGCCAAGGTTAAACAAAGGGTAAACAATGAGTTGAACATAAACAATCAATTCACTGCATCTCCCCCTTCTTTTCTTCAGTGTATACCTGGCTTTCAAGTAGACCATGCAGATGGAAAAGTAGGAAAAAGTTGGATCAAAATTATTTTCAATAGAATAGGAGAAAAGGAGGATTTAGAAAGGTAATTGTATGACAAGAGTAGGGCTTTTGTAGATTTTTGGGAGTGCAACAATTCACTCAGTACACATCAATGTTGAAAGCATTGTATGACTCTTTTAGACATATTTACTGTACTCAAAACTCATGGCTACTCACTACTCCTGTACCTTGGCCTTTGTACTGTATTATTTTGGGCAATTAGTTTGCACAACAACTGTCTTGAACTTTTCAATTTGTTAGTTTAACCAGGGCCACACATTGTCAACCTCAGCCCTACCATGTTTGGGGCTGAAGTGAGAAAAGTTAGATTATGTGGCTATCTAGACAGTAGTTTATCAACTCAAAGACACAAGTACTGTAATTTCCAATACACAATAAACTTCTGTCAGGAATGGATGTTCGGGGGAATATGTCAGCACTCGAGAGCATAAAATCCCAAGACTTTTGTGATGAACAAGTGACTTGTAGAGTGCTTATAATATGTTCCTTTTAATCTTGATTCTGTATTAACATTTGATGGGTTTTCTACAGACTTACTTTGTAACACATGTTCAACCTATCTTGTATGCTATGGCACATGTGCCATATCTGAGAAGGATTGTTTCACAAAAATCACATCATATCATCCTATTTCTCAGCAGATTAACTTCATTTCTATGCTAAAATGAACTTAAAATGCATTTTTCAATAAAACATGACAACATTTAGTTTTCTTATGTTGGGGTTTTTTAGGACCATCTAACTGTGAAAGCTGCATGAAGAGTCTGCAAGTCGGATGCTCTAACCACTTGACCATGCAGATATACTGTAAGCCACACAAGTAATCTCTACGCTGTAGCTAGAACCTAACAACCTCCTTTCATATTTATCCCCTCTAATACTTTAAAATGTACCTTTCTAGAGAGACAATTTAAAGGCTGGTGGTTTTACACAGTCTTCGTGAACCTTTTGCATAGTTATGAGGCAAGTGTTTCTTGCACATACTCATACAGTAGCCCTGTATATGCTGTAAAGGCATTTTTATTCCAAGAAAAGTGATTCTCCCAGCTGGATATTTTCTGGAAGTTTCTAAGGAAGCAGGTACTGCCAACAAAATGGTATTCTCTTGGAAGGATTCTAGCAAATGTTTGAATGATGTGTCTTACTGCAGGGGCTGCAAACCCAAAATCCCTTCACTAACAGCTACTTGGACTGATACAATCATGCAAGGATAAAAAGGTGAAAACATATCATTACCTCTTTAACTCCCTTAAAGAATGGTTCATGAGCCATAGCTGCACTTGGGCTTGGAGGTCTAGGAGGTACTCCTTTGTAAATACAAAGAGTTGCCATCAGGCATCCTATGGCCCCTGGCATTATGTACCAAAAAAGCTAAAGATAAAGAAAAAGAATGAGAACATTATTTGACATTGTACTGAAGCAGTCACTCAGTATTAAATATACACCAAGGCAGAAACTAAAACCAACAGCCTACTTGCCAATAGTATTTGCGTTTAGGTCGATTGACTTATTCAAAACTTCAAGGTGATCATAAAAACAAGTGCTCATGATTCTGATGTTCAAATTGCATTATTTGTGTTTCTGACTCAGCTACTTCAGTTAACATTGTTTATTGTAACTGGGAGTAAAACTCTCGATAAGCCCCTTAGGGTTTTTTCGTTTTACTTCCATGTACTTCATTATTATATATGTAATTATAATGTTGCATATCCGTACTTTTCAATGATGTACAAAAACAAATAAAACGAATTTGAGCTGTGCAGGAAACAATGCCATTGTTTAGAATGAATAGCTATAATGACAAGCTGGGCAGTGTTTCCTCATATTACCCTTCTCCCCCCCCCCCCCTCTCCCTGCTCAATAGCTGAAAAAGTCAACCACAACCTACCAAGTTTACAGTATAATGATGATACTATGAAAATCAGTCTTATGAGATGTACTATAGTTGCCAAAAGATTATTGTTACATACCACTTATCCAAACAAGTAGGGACAAAAGGCATATTGGATATAAAGACTTTGGGTATAAAACTGAGGTTTCAAAAACTGGCTTCAAATTTTGTGCATGGTTTCTCCAACAAAAGTGTGTCAACTTTAATGTAACTTGACCAATTAAAAAGGAAGGATGAATAAACCAAAACTAGAAAGACGTGCATGGTTTTTTCTTCCTAAAAATGAAAACTGTGATATTTTTTTATTGGGGTTTATGACATACTGTTGGTTCTCAAGTGGCAGCCCATGGGCCACTTGCGACCTGTAGATTGCACTTAAAATGGCCTGCAAAAGATTCAGAAAGCCCAAAACTTTAATATGCAATCTACAGGTTTAATGACATCCTGGCTTCTGTAATTGATATTTTAACAGTAAAGCAAAATCTGACTTAAAAGTGGCCCTCAGCTTGAAACACTTGAGAACTGTGTTTGCATTTCTAAATATAATGTACATACATTTGATGGTAGCATTTTTATTTTCACACCAACATCTACAATTTTTGGTTTTAAGTTAAATTCAAAGCATATACATATATTACTAGTGTCCCTATATAGGAAGGTTACATACAAGTGCAAAACTTTGGCTAGGTCCATGGGCCAATGTAATGAAAGGCCAGGTCTTAAGTGTTGAAAGGCTCAGTAGACTACCTGTTATGCACAGTGACTGTATTATCGATGAGAAAATGATCCTTTTGATACATCCATTAAGACATCCATGTATACACATTGACAAAATAAAATCTAAAAGTTTCTAATCAATTTAGTTCATTCTGAATAACACAGCAGTGTACTGGAATATTCCTCTTAAAAAGTTAGACCTCTAGATTGAACTTCATGAACGAACATGACAAGATTACGTACACAGTCTGTTACCCTAAGACCTAGGGATTTTCATTACGTTCTAAGTGTGAATATTTATAAAAGCACACTTGATTCAAAATCAGAAGTCAGTGGACATAAATTCTATCACCTGGTAATTTTTTTCCACAGAAGAAATACTTTGAACATTAATATTTGCCAGTAAGGTGTGAAATTGGCCATTTTGACATAAAATGCAAACGCTGCTTGAGAGCCCTGGTTATTGACATGACTGATTAAGCTGATTTATACACTCAATAAAAATTGCAATCAAAAAGGTTTTTACTTATCCCAATCCAATTGTTACAATCTTCAAACCTCTATATTTAGTTTGAGAGTATTGTGCAGAGCATTGAAAGACTACAAGGACGTACAACACTGTGCCAAAGTGTGTTTTACGTATACGTGTAGGTACTAGCCATACATAAAAATGAAGCCCAAGCAGTACAATCACGAAACAATATCTTATGTCATGTAAAACATAAAAATTACTTTACAGTACAGGATAGATCCACTTGACAGATTTCAGTAATACAGTTATGATTGAAAAATGAAAGTACTTTACTTTCATACTTACAATCTGAAAAAGTTAATTACAGCACAGCTGTCATCAGATTTTGAGATAATTATGTCAATAACACATCCTGTAGTTTTACTTCTACATTGTTTAGCAAACATGACTTACCTGTGTTGTACAGATTACAGTGCCTATATTAAACAATCATAATATACTTAACAGTATTAAGGCATTTTTGTTGAAATAATTACAATAATACTTAAAGGCAAAAGGCAGTCCCCCAAAATTTGCTATGAAAAATCAGCAAACTCTTGCAAATCTCCTCTTATTGCATTACAAGCACGTCTAAAGACGTTTTGAACATAACTATTACAAACAATGGGTAAAGCAAGGAGAAATTCTCCTTCAATTTCACAATTCACTAACAAAAATATTGTCACATGATCAAAATAGGCCAGTCATGAACTAAAGTGAAGGGGCATACTAACTCTGATTGGGGTGACTGTGTTTTCCTTTTAAAAAAAGTTACATGTGTTCAAATGTAAAAGTAACAGAGTTTTACAGTACATTGTCTATTGTCTATTTATATTAACTGTACTTCCAAAATCCATAAATTGTATTTACAATAACTATGACTGTTGAGTGCCTAAAAGGTAGGCTTTTAAGGTACCGACTTGTGCCCTTTAAATATAAGGGATAGTACTGCTCAGGGCCACCTTTAAAATGTTACCTAATAATGTCACAGAGATGGTTAGAGCACAGAGACTAAACTAAAATTGCAGTAGTTGAGAATTTCCAAGGTACATATTATAGGGAGGTTTTGCAGGTGCAAAAGTTAACAAACAACCATGTTCTGGAGGACACACAACACACGCAGACACTAGGTCATATAATAAAGTAATGCTGTGCATGGCGCAGTGTCCTCCAGAACAACTTTGGAGGGTATCTGTAAGCAGAATTTCCACTGATATCTACTCCTTTGACGGTTGAATGTTGAAGGGAGGAGGAAATACTTTGAATCGTACCCATTTTTGTGTGTAAACTGTACAAATAGGCCTTGCAAACACTTCAAAGACCTATACCCTGAAAATCGAAAATTGAACTTGAACTTTTGAACTCTGGAGCAAGCTTTCCATACTATGCCATTTTCTAAAGATGCATATATTTTAAAACAGTCTGCTAACAAGGATAGAGATAGTTTCATATTCATCAAAAGTTGTTTCGTGACTTATGATTTGTTCTGATACATGTATATTAGAAAATACTTATTGCAAGATGCAGATGAAACTCAAACATTGTTCAACGACCTGTTTACCTTCGCACAATAAGTCAACAGTGCTTCTTTATTGTGTGCATTGTAGGCATCCAGTTTTTCCTGCCAAATGGTATGGTAATTGGACTTCTTTTGGTCCATATCTATCAAATTGTGTCCCAACAATTGTTATGCACAAAATACTAATTGGCCTTAGTCAAGTGGTATGGCCTTCACTGATATGCAATATTTTATATCAAGAAACTTGAGAAATATTTGAAAATATTGTAAAATACAAAGCTCAGTAAAAATCAATGAATGGAAGGGTTAATTTTCATACTTTTTCATCATGTTGTAGTTGTCAAAATAATGCACAAACACCATAAAAAATACTTGCCGATGACAGTTGTATGGTGGCCATTTTGATTTGCCTAAATTCCTTAAAACACTGGTGACACTTTTGGTCATATAATCGTCTGTCCATATTTATAATCAAATCTGTAAGTTATTACGTACAGTAGTTTAGCTATAAATCATCATTTCTTCCTCACTGATATACATAATTAATATTTACCATTGTACTCATGTCCTCTGGTTGACGAACAATTAGAGGAGAGGCCACAAAAGTAGCCAGAATGCCAAGAGGGTTTGAGGTGGTACCAATGGTGTTTGCTAAAGCGCGGTGATTGTCAGGGAACCATGTTGCAGCAAGTTTTGTGGAAGCAAAAAGGAAGAAAGCTTGAGCCATTGCAGCAAGAGACTGCCCAACAAAAACAACATAAACCTGGATATTATGATGAAAGATGATATCCAAGGTACTGAGGTATCTGATGACCAGTCCGATGAAATTCAACCATGACCCTGTAACAAACTAGAAAAGGAAAAGAGAAATCAGTAAAACTTGCTGCCTCCCTTAGCATATATGCTCTGCATCACATCTCGCTGAAGGTTTCCAAAAATGGGGGCTTAACTAGATTTAAGTGTTTTCTTGATTTTTTTCATACTGTAGGAGGGGTTTTAAGACAGTTGATGTTAATTTAAAACAAAAAATAACCTCTTACTGAAAATTACTGTAAGGGGAGGATGTTGTACGCAGACCCTGGCTGCACAGTTCTATGACCTTCATTGCATTCTTCATTTTACCAGTGGGTCACATAATAAAATACTAAAAAAGGTGCAGTATTAACTGTATTCATTATAAAACATTTTTACTATAGCATCTATAAATCAGGGATTAGGATAGGGCACTTTATTAGAACTGTACTGTTTTACAAAATTGATGAAAAATCACAGAGGACTTCTAACCTACTCTTAAGGCATGCAAAATGGCTAAGTACTATTCCCAATGAATTTGAGGTACTGTGCTGGACAGCAGGGTGGCCAGACATTTGTCTTTCTACACTACCAGACATTCCAGTTTGTGTAAGTGATTTGTTTACCCAGGGGCAGATCCAGGAATTTTTCCAGTGGGGTCTGAATGTTGGATAAATAAATACCCTCGGATACAATCTGGCATAAGCTGTTTGTGACTGGTGGCTGAACCTTGTTTCAATCTCTGGCCTAGGGGAGGGGTCTAAAGGGAGGGTCCCCTTCCCCTTTGGAAAATTTTTGTATTTTTGAGGAAACTTAGATGCAACTTGGTGCATCATTTTGGACTAATTTTAAGGTAAATTACTGCAAATATTTCACATGTCTTGGAAAATTTTTTGGCTTTTGAGGGACTTAGATGCAATTTGGTGCATCATTTTGGACATATTTTAATGTAAATTACTGCCCATTTTTAGGCAAGTTTTTGGACTTTTGAGGGACCTTAGAGGCAATTTGGTGCATCATTTTTGGACAAGTGTTAATGTAAATTACTGCCCATTTTTTGACATTTCTTGGGAAATTTTTGGACTTTTGAGGGACCTTAGAGGCAATTTGGTGCATCATTTTGGACAAATTTTAAGGTAAATTACTGCAAATATTTGACATTTTCAACAGAAAAGACAAATAAGGGGTTTTTGGCCTTGGAAAGTGGGGGGCTGAAGCATACTTCTGCCCCCTACAAATTTTGTTGGGGGCTGTAGTCCCCCTGCCCCCGCTTCCTTCACCCTTGTTATCTGGTGTACAGTGGCATACCCAGGATTTCTCTCAAGGGGACCATGCAGAATGTTGTGTGATTCCTGGCCCAGAGAGGGGTCTAAAGGGAGGGGGTATCCCCCTCCCCTTTGAAAATTTTTGAAAAATTATGTGTCTTTACATGCAATCTGGTGCCACATATGCTACCTTTTTAAGTAAAATTTGTGTTAAAAAATTTACGTATTTTTAGGGGAAAAAAAGAATCGGCATGACCCAATGTTCCCCCCTCCCAAGTCAAAGTTACTGATTGCATATATGAATGATTTGTGTGAATACTGTTTCAATTGCATTACAGCACAGTGTGCTCAAATCAAGAATACTGTATACTGAAGGTGCTTTGTGTCCTGTTTGCAAACTTGTATTTTGAATGAAGTGTTAAAGGGAGAAACATAAACCCGATAGCTGCTGCTAAAATTTGCTAAGTGCATGATCATGGGAACACAACTAAAACACTGCACAGTGTATAGTTCTACATGATCTTTCATATAAAGGGCAGTTAGCACCAACTTGTTGAAACTTGCTTAAAGAGTCTACTGCATAGGCCACTGAGCAGAAAAAGAATTTGGTTGTAATTTCACAGTATGTATTAGATTCATTTAGATGGTGGGATTGGCAGTCCAAGTGCTATCACATGATTGTACACAAATCACATGGTTCAACCCCAATTGTAAACTGTGAAGCTTTAAATATAAACACAGGAATACTGCACCATTCTCTACAGAAGCTGTACCTGCAAACAGAAGAATTCAGGAAAGAGCTAGTAGCAGTATAACTTCCTGTGAATCATGTGATGATACCAAAAATTCTGCAATGTAGCAGAATGGTTCTAAGACAGAATACTAAAACTGTAGGATTTAATTAATATTAAAATTAAAAAATATTATTCTCATACTTCTTGTTCAAGAAACAACCTTTTCATCTGTTTTGGTCCCATTTTCTTTCTATTTGCTTTTTTTGCCTTCTGCTCTTTTCCCTTTGGTTTGATTTCCCCTTTCTTTAGAAATTTGTGCTCTGCACAAAAAGCAAAAGGTACATGTACCAGAAAGCTGTTATTTGGATGGAGATACATCACTTTGAAGTGGGGTTTGTGATGCCAAGGTTACTCAGTAATCCATCTCTAGGATTGTTCTTGACATTTCTATAACACTTTACACAGGATTAGGAAGTTAACACAAAAGGGATTTGTCGTCTGCTACATCTACAGTAATACTGGGGGTTTTCGTCGATTGCCACAACATTGCCAGTCGTCAGGGAAATAAAAAAAATATTGCAACTTTCAACGCTCCGCGATGCGCATGACAGTATGTCAGTTAGGTTTTGCTGTACTTCGAAATATGAACAAGAATCTATATCTTTTTATTTCCAGACACTTCCGGGAACTTTTCTATTGTTGTAACAAAAGTTAGACATCTACCTCGTCAACTCATTTGCATGCGGTATCTTGTAAAGGAACATGCTAGCTGCATTCTTCTATTTCAATTAAACAGTCGTTTCGAGTTCAATATCATCTACTTTCAACCTGTAAGCGGCGCAAACCTACACATCAAAGTATTGTTCTGAGTAGGCCACTTGTTAAGGGATTATATGACTTGAATGATGTTGTTGGGTGAATGATATCAAGATGGAGCCAGCAAACAAATGAAAGAAATTTTCCCTTCGCCAAACAAATGGCTTATTGTTGACAATCTCATGTCGATTTAGTGGGTCTTAAAGTATTTACATAAATTAAAGTGTTGGATAGATCCTCCATCCAAATAACAGCTCCCTGCATGTACACAGAAAGTGTATACAGTACTGAAGCACTTTTACTATATTGCAGGTGTGCCTTTGATGCAATGTCATCCACAGCCTTTAAAAAATTGCTTTGGGAAGAGCTTCTTTTGTAGTTTCCAGTTTGTTCAAACATTCAAATCTCAAGAACAACAGAGCACATCAATAAACTCTTTCTTGTCTCTACATGATGTGTTCATTTAATGACAAAAACTGGAGTCTGACCTATTGTACAGGTTGTACTTCTGGTCTCATATGTTTTAAGTTACCCTGTGCACCAATCTGATTCTGTTAGGCCTCTTGAAAAAG
>WURT03122332.1:0-11740 GCA_009936505.3 Holothuria glaberrima | reverse complement strand
TGGGTCATAAATGTAGTAACTTCTTTTGCTGATATCTCGAGTAATACATGTCCGATTTGAATGAAAGTTTCACCAAAGTACATAGATTTAGTTCCTCTTTCACATATGAAAAGTAAATTTTTGCTTGAACCCTAGAATTCTTGTTTAAGGGCAGCAGTCTGCAAAGGGGTCATATCAATAGAGTCGCCGCGCAGGCTACAGTAAGGGGTTGTTCGTCACCAGTACAGCAAAGAAAAAAGGCATAATGTGCTTAGCCTTAGTTGTATTTATTCGTCATAGGTTATGTATATAGCTGTCACATATCCCTGAACTGTTTGCAATGTTGCAGGTGTATTCCTCACGGGTGGGCAGACTTTTATGGGCACACAAAGACCATATGGCCTACTACGTGGCCATACGTGAACTTGAAGATCTGAAGGCTATACCGTAGGGTGTTCTTCGAACAATTAAGAACGAAATTGTTCTGACATTTAATATTTCGTAAGCGGCCGTAGATAAAGATAAGAGTAATGGGTGAATATGGGGGTTAGGGGATGATACGCAACATTGACAACATAGCCTGTTGATACCGATGAACCAGTTGTTGAATGATATCTAGGCCTATTTCATTTAAATATTAAATACAAGCCAATCCGTGTTTACTCAAAAACGATAATTCAGTCCAACGTTAAACTACTTCATATTCGGTTGCCGGTTACAATCTTTGTCGCAACAGACGTAAATATTCTCCTCGCCTTTATTAACATAACACTTATCCTAACACTCACCTTCACGTAGACGTGTCGGAATATAAAGACGTCGGAACAAAGAGACATCGGAAGAGAGAGTAGTCCCCCTTCACACTACACTTCTAAGTGAATTACTCTTTTATATTTCAGTCTCTTAAACCTGAACGATACGTTTAAGTACCACTGTACCATACCAACAATGGTCGAGCAGCGGACTTCGAACTCCTTAAGTTGCAATTATCGTTTTTGAAGAGAGAGGGATATATGGAAACTGTATACTGTAGACTACATACACTTACTGAGAAAAAAAGTAAATGAAGGTTATACCTATCAGAAGTTCAATTAAAATATAATAGACTTTTTATGGGAACGTAATAAAATACCTGCCATTGAAATGTGTACACACAATCTAAAAACATCCTGTTCAGATTTGAACTAAATCTATTCAAATGGGCCCTGAAACGAAATCTATTCAAATATTTGCATAGTTTCGGTTCAAAACTAAACATTTTCTGGTCAAAAATGAACCATCAAATATTTGAATAGATTTCGTCTCAATGCCCATTTGAATATATTTAATTCAAATCTGAATAGGATTCTTTTAGAGTGAAGTTCGAAGCACTGCGTGGTAGCCTGGTTGAACGTTTTAAGATTATATACAATGATCTCAAATGGATATGCCTAATGCATATCATATCATTCAACCTTAGTTGGAAACATGAGCAAAAAACTATCTTCATATTTCGCTATATACCGGTACGATATCTGCCATTATGTTCCAGAACACAACTATTGCACGCTATCAAAAGGAAGGATTACTTATCTTACGAAGCAGTTCTCTGTGGTACTGTAACCCCCCCCCCCTCCCCAAGCCTCACCAACCACCCCAGCCCATTAGTCAAGTTTTTTTTTTATTTTTTTTTTTTTATTTATTTTTTTTTTTATAGAGGTGAGGTATACGAAGAAAGAATCCCGCTCCGATTACCTGGATAGGAATTATTCTTCCTCAATTTATCAGTTCAGTGGCGAAAATAGTGTGACGTGATCAGGTAATAGCGGATACCGGGTTGTACCAGGGAGCTGTAAGCTCCAGCTCCCTGGTTGTACTTACACAAATGTGAGGCGCATTTGCCTAACCTTGTTGGTGCAGTGCAAAACTGCTCTTTTGAGGTCTATGACCATTAACTTAAAGTGAAGTGTATTGCCCTTTTGATTAACACTAGTTGTACGTCATCGCCATAGACGAGAAAGAAATCAACCAGGAGTAATTTTAAATAGATTTGCATAACATGCAAGAGAAGTAATGAACTAGCTGTAACATTTATATATATATATATATATATATCGTCATCATATTAATTTTCTCATTATCTAATCAGGACTGAGCTAATTTTCGTTTCTCTTACTTGTTTTAAAAGGGAGTGAGTCAAAAATTGGTGCCTCTATATCTATCTCTTTCGAAAAGTGACTGCAGTCGGGGAATTCTTTGTCTCTACCTGACCCAAACAAGGAAACAAAATTTATATATAAGTTCTACACAAAACCGCAAAGCAAGCTCTAAGAGGATATACCAACAAAGAATAGTATATTCCGTAGTCTCCTCAGTCTGAAAATTGTAAATGCAACAGAAAACCAAACCACCGAGATTTATCTTGGTCAAATAGGAGACAGTGCCAAATAACTGCCACAATAACAATACGCCTTGCAGCAGTTTGCAATTTTGAATTAAAGGACACTTCGTGGCTGGAGGACATTAATGGGTTACCTCAAAGAAACCTGCAGCTCTATTCAATCTCATGAAGTAAGCCGAATCCCAGCTTTGTTTGGAGCGCAAGAAAACAGATTATTAATTATAAGAGCACCGTGCGACGTCTGTCGGTAAGCCCGTATAAGATGAAGACAAAATATGTTGATCCGAGCGCGTTTTGTATGCTTCAATTGTATTGATATCGTTAGGGTATATCCTACCGGGATATTGCAGTTATTACATAGAGATCAACTTATGAAAACGCGCCTCACCCGGTAAGTGGCAATTAAGGTTCCCTACTGTTATGCGACTTCGGCGTCCCATGGTACGAACACAATATATTGCATATCTCATGCATCTTTCACTGTTCTCAGGTACACGTCTCTCACTGATCATAGGTCTATTTCCGTAGACCTAATTCCTAAGCTGAAGGTGTTACATGTTTCATAGGTGACGAGAGGACGCAGTACAAAGAAAGAGGCAAACGGCATCGAAGGGAAAGGGTGGACGATTCCCCAAGGTATGAGAGAGAAAAAGTCCCTCAAAACAAAAATGCAGTGATGTTACAACTTGATTGCTGCCTCCATGGCAACATGCTCCTTCCTTGTTGAATATTCATGATTCAAAATTTGCCACTCAAGTGACTGATACCTCACCGAGCAGTTCTAATATTCACGTCGCTGATTGGTTCTTACATTTGTCTAATAAATATTCATTGCCGGAGGATAAAAGTTAGAACAGTACTAATGGGCCTTTTATCATCGACGCGATGAAAGCCTAGTACTTGATGCTCTATTACAAATAAATCGTGAGGAAGAAATCATGGTCCGATACCGACAAGGATTAGTCATCCCCTCATGCGTGTCATAAACGTAAATGAGTAGCAAAGAGAAGTAATACCTGTCACGTGACACACTGACGATGTCTTTGCGATCTAACATCAAGCTGTTATCAGGCTCGTTTGCTCGTAAAAATTTCCGAGAGGTATACTTCTGGTACTAAATCCGAAGCAAATTTTTGAAGCAAAATTGAGACCTTGATACGACTTGAAGAACGCATCGGTTTGTCAATTATTTACTTAACCAGGCTGCCGTATATCTTACGGGAACGGTCGCTTTTCCATTTGAAAAGAACTCTGCTCGAAGTTGTTTCAATTTAGGAATGTTAACTCAATCCTGGTGGTGGCGTGGTCTTAATCAAGGTTCACTGAATGCAAATTGATGCAGCAGTTTGCAGTTTTTACGTCACTTTAAGGCTGAGATGTTGTGCCAGATGAGAGGAAACTCTATTCGGGGTGGGGTCACCCAACTTCCTCGACCATCCCTTGGTTACAGGCCTGTCGATTAACTTAAAGTTAAGTTAAATACTTTCAAGTTTAAGGAAACTTCTCGCACTTTCACGGTTTCCGGATAAATACCTTATCACACAGCGTTCCTACACATTATGTCGAAAGATATAACGTTACAGTTTAAAAACGTCCAAGACAAATTATTATTTTTTTTTAAATGAGGGCACCTTAAACATTTCACGTTTAAAATAGCTGACTTGTTTAGCCACATGATCCAAAGTTGACAGATGATGAGTAAGTTACAATACTTTACTTACAACTGTGGATGGTCACTCAACATCTGGCCCGCCAGGTGAAAAATACGGTATATATGGTACCGTACTTTAGAAAATGGTTCAGTAAAACATGTTAACACCTCTTGCGTAGGCAGAAAAGAGCGCATAATCGATTGCCAAAAGGTATGAAACACAATGATTCCTAATTTTTTTTCTATGGTCAAGATGATTTGAAACAGCGAAGATGCTGAAACTGAATAATTTCCTTCCGTGAATTATGTAGTTTATTCCTTTAAAACAACATACATTCGCCGATGGTAAGTTCAAATGTCGGAGTCGGGCAATATTAAAAAAGTTACATTCAACAGTCTTAACACCTGTGTGAGTAATTACGTCATCCTTTTCGAGGTGGATATAATTACTTTCTTACCGTACTTTATATGAATTATATTTATATATGTACCCAGTAACTTAGCACAGGAGACTGGGAGGGAAGCGACATTTTAACTGCAGCGAAAGTTTTTTTTTCTTTTTTTTTTTTATAATTTTCTGTACAAGAGTACAGGAGGCTTAGAAGGAAATAAGACGTGAAGTGAAGTGAATGGCGTTCTGCGTTCGATTCAAAGACTGACTACGCCACTTGATGTACAGCCCGAACATCAAATATCCACATATCATGAACTGGTGCACAATTATCCGCCAGCTACTAACGCAGTTAGTCGATAATGTTCGTCCATCAGATCGTTTGAAATCATTCAAGGACCTTTATATAGCGATGACATTTTTAACGAAATGGAGATGTTGTCTCTCCAAAATACGGCACGCATTATCTAAACATTTATCAAATAATTAACAATTATCCAAACGCCAAAGTATGGCGTGTTATCGGAGGACCTACCCAGGCTACTCAAGCTACCTCTGTTATACGTTACGGATATACTAAGAGAATATACGGTATCTTTGCTTTGAAGCAAGGTTACGTATAGAAGACATGGGTCAGTGTTCGCTCTGGGTGAGTCTGACCACTGAGAGACTACGCTGCCCCTAATTTGTGTCGCACGTTTGATGTTATATTTACAGTTTTGGTTGGCGTCGTTGAAAACAATTACTGAAGAGAAATAACCTCCTGGGCCATCAGGTTGGCCATTACAATGAGACAAGTAAAAAGAATACTAAAAGTAGCGGAGATTTGCTTCAAAATGTGAGGGGTCGGGGTTTTAAGGACACTTGAAGCAAAATTTACTGTGTAAAAAAGTAAAGTCAATGAGACCATCTCTAAAATGTGGGAGTATATGCCCCTGTCCTCGCATGGATCTCGGCCTATGAATACTAAGGACTTTGGCAGTTTTATCAGTAGGAGTGATTACTCTAAGAGGGGAAACATGTTTTGAAGTTCAACATCTGCCCAAATTCAAAATATTTATGGGCGTACCATTCACTCTCTAGATGAGCAAACTTTAATATGGGTGCAGTGTGATTATGGATAAAACTCTTTGTAGCATATAGTTGATGTTAATATAGGTATCAGTCAGGCCCGTAGTCAAGGGGCAAGGGGGGCTAAGCCCCCTGAAACCCCCTAGAAAGTTTCATGTTGCGGTCAAGTTGTCATTGACTTAATACATTTTTACACATTTGGCCCCCTGAAAATTTTCTCGCCACTTCGGAGCCATTTCGCCCCCGGCTTCAGTGCCTTGTCTGGCTACGGGCATGGTATCAGTTGTTTTTACAATGAAGGCATTACATCTTAACCTACTTGGTTAATAAATGACAAGTAAAATGACATCTCAAATTGCAACTAATGAGAACCGAGAAAAGCATGTTAAATCGTTTTTAGCTCTTATCAGGAGAACTGTTTCACGCCCTAAAAATAAACTTCGGCTATAATTTATTCCAGATTTCGACACTACAGGTTTTACGGCGATATAAATTATGCTGTAACATCGTCACAAGAAGGTTTCAGGATCTTACTTATCAGATTTAATTGAAAGAATCAGAGTTCCCCTTCACTGTTTACACAACTTTTTTTATGGAGCATTAAAGTTTCTTTTGTAATTATTTAATGTATCCCGATACGGTTCATATTTTCATAATCTTTTAATCTAAACTTTTCTTGTACTAATAAAAGTTTAATTTAACTACTGCATTATGTCTGTATCATTTAGTGTAAGAATACATATTTTCTAATACTCTTTATAAATTAATTTATACTATTTATACTGCAATATATTGAAAGAACTCTCACAGTTAAGTAATGAGCGCTTACACCATAGAGTTCGATCACTTACACAAGTTACAGTAGCCTACCGTAGCATAGTTGCCCAAAGTGACAAACTTGCTTGAATCTCGCTCCTCGAAATGCGAAATGCCAAAGGCATTAGAAGTCAATGAAATAATACATAACATTACACACTATTAACTTAAATAAAACTATTTTGTAGAGTTTGTTAGGCTAGTTATATAACAATTAGCCTAAGTTACAAGAAGTTGTATTGTAATGGTAGGCTACTACTTAGTTTCTTACCGAAAGAAACCAACTGGTTCGGTTGGTACGGTAGATTTTCTTCACAAGACATCACTAAGGAAAATGTAAAGGTTTTTCATCGTTCACATGATAGTTGATACAGGAATATTATCCATGAAATAGGAGCAATCATCATCTTCGCTCAAAATCGATCAATCATCACTCTGTTTGTAGTACCCGACCAGCACTGATTAACCACGGTGATCACCAAACACACACGGTTACTGCCGTCACTTGACTTTGATGTATGGCTATTTGTGTACCATTAAAGTGCAGTGTAAGCTGTAACGTAAACAACACGGTTGTAACAACGACACTCGTACAAATAAGTTCCAGCGGCGACTTTATCCGACCACTTGTAGATAATAACAATCCTCTATCGGATCATTAACGTTAATCCCAAAATCTGACCTGTTAATCCCTCCGCTTTGGTAAGTAATATATCGATAACGGCAGACAAGGGAAGTCGTCAACGAAATCGGAAGCGAGGCGATTCCCAGCGCCAGGAGTAGGCCTATACCAAGTCTGATCAGCCTACCAACCGAGATCGGTTTGTAAGTTCACCTTTAAATTCCTCAGCAACGATACATTCGTAACTGATACGCCGATGATTTCTAAGCACTTTCGAACGCCGTTGAATTTGACCTCTGTCGTGAATTAACCTCGCACGGAGACTGTAGGAATGTATTCCAGTTACCGAGTTCCGTCCGAGCGGGTAGTAAGGGTAGTTAGTATATTTGTCCGTGATAGACGACAGTGCAATAATCAACACTAGTATGTATTTCCTAAGCTACACTCGGATGTTTGTGAGAATTGTTCGCCAACATCACTGTATCGGTATCAAATGCGGCGTTTGTAATGCATAGCCCCGCGGGGTACGATATAACACTAGGCTCGAACTTAGCCTGATTTAACTAGAAGTGGTTTCAAACTGAGAGGGTGTAGAGGTCACTGATCCCCTATTTATCGCCTCTTTTTTACAAGGCCGCCTACGTCATAAATTAAAAGTTTTTACGGCACCGGAGGCGGTTTTAAAGCTGGCGAGAAAAATGAAAATTACAGAAAGATATTAAAACCTGGGGAGAGGTATACTGAGTACTATTACAGTTATGATTAAACAGAGTTATTGTCAGTCGATCTACGACGTTATTTACGACTGTTCCTTGTTAAGCTTACAGCGAGTTGAATAAAGCCTATTGTATCCTATGAACATCATTGTTCTTGGCAGTTCGCCGCGCGAAGTACTTTATATATTTGTCATTAGACGCGACGAATATATTGGCTTTGTGAGGCGAACTCGAGGACTAAAAGTACTTTTCAGAGGTCACAGGAATGACAGGAGTACATAGTTTCATCACTTTCGGCTGATAAAAACTTTCTGTTCTGGCGCATCGGATGTCAACCTATAGTAATGAACAAACTCATGACTTGAGCCTGATCGGGTGACTGTGCACTCTGTCCAGGAGGAGAGGTTGAAACATTTAAAGGGAGAAGGCAGTCGCCCCAAGTTTATTTTCAGAAATTCGCTAAATCTTACAGATCTCCTCTTATTCCCCCCGTACACTAGTTCAGGAATGGCTCATATATGATAATATTTTTGTCACTTATTTCTTAAATTTATGCAGAATAACTCCTTAGTTTACCTTCAATTTTCAATGATTTTATCAGGAAACATTTCAAAAAATACTTGTGAGAAAAATAAGAGGATATCTGTAAGATTTAGCAAATTTTTGAAAATAAACTTGGGACAACTGCCTTCTCCCTTTAAGAGTGTGCCACTTACCTGCTTACACAGAAGGGCTGCTATTATAGTTTCATGAGTTTACAAAATTGTACTGAAATGCCTTGTGGGCCCAGATCAAATGGTATGGCAAGCAGACTGGCCCTTTCACCACTTCTACTGTAGAATGTATGCACACCATTGATTTTATACGCTCCTTAAGTTTAAAGTTTATAACGATCACTTTTGTTGCAACGCCAGCACTGTCCACTAGATCGTTTTTGTTTTGTTTTTTTTTTTTTTTTTTTTTTTTTTTTAGTCTCAGTTATTTTCCAACAGACTGAACAACTGGCAAATTTATTTACATGCAAAAAAAGAAAGTATAGAAATAATTTCATTATGACAACATTATTATTATTAGCTAAAATTAATTTTTCTACTTGAAGTATGAACTGTGATTTGCTGCGAAAAACTGTAACTTGTGGAATAATATTAACATTTTTACAGTTAAATATGAACTATTTTACGTGGAACAAAAAGAAATTCACAGGACTCTTTACATAGCAATCCAAATAAAACAGTTTCTGCATTTAAGTCAATAGGTTCTTTTAAACAGTTTCTTACACAATCAAACCAAAATAAGTTAGAGATAGGGCAGTTCCAAAATAAATGTTCAATTGTTTCTTCTTCATCACTGCAAAACGAACAAAGAGGGGAATCTTTTACCTTTAAACGAAATAAATAAGAGTTAACCCCTATTATTTTGTGTAGTAAACGAAACTGTAGGAATTGTACCTTTAGCTTTCTGATCACTCTGAATGAGAGAGCATATATAGCATTCCAATTAAATGTAGAATTGCTAAACAGATGTTTCCATTTTTGAATTACTTTCGGCATAGAACAATGACGAGAAAGAGCATCCCTGTAAATTAACACAGAAGGCTTCTTAGCAGAACAAAACTTAATTAAACGAATTTCATTATTATTGGGGAGGGAAGGGTTCATTGTATCCCTTTTTCACAAGCTAGGAATAGCATCAACAATTGAAAAATAATGTATAAAGGAAAAGTTACTTTTGTGAAAAAGTCGGAAACTTTAAAAACATTCACTGCTGTAAATCTTTATGAAAGAAAATTTTTCGGTTAATTTTCAAACAACTGTTATTTGAGACAAATTGATTACAAAAATTCTCACTTGGAATCTGAAAGTTATACAGTCAGCCCAAGCATCACAGACCTGACGTATATAAACAAATTAGATACGCAAATATCGTTTTTAGCAAAATTACATTTGAACAGAAAACTACCTCCATACTTCTTTAGCTCGTAGGTATACTTTCCAGGGCGTGAAAGAATCATCAAGCAATTGCTTCACCCACTTACCGTCACTTTAAACTGTTACAGAAAAAAGATAAATTAATCATCTTTAGCCCACCGTTATTCTTAGTGTTACCTGGTTACACATCACAGTTCTATTACCCTTACCAGGCTTATTACCCCGTAGAAAGTTATAGAACATTTCGTTTAAAGTCTTAATAAAGTGGTCAGGGGGTTTAGGAAGCGCGGAGAAGAGAAAGACAAGCTGGGAAATAGCAAATATCTTAATAAGTAAAATTCTTCCGATAGGAGTGATGTCTCCAGAAGACCAAAGGTTGAGAATGCATTTTAAACGTGATAGCTTGGATAAGAAATTCAGCTGAAAAAAGTCATCCATACGACTGTACGATGGGAAAAGGAAACTCCAAGGTATTTGAACTCATCACATACCTTAAAGCTAAACATATTCAAGTAATCTGGGCTATTCCTAGCTAAATGTCCCAATAAAAATATTGGATTTATCCATATTAATAGTTAAACCAGAAACAGATGAAAAATGCAACAATGTATTATGTACTTCTGTCAAAGAGGAATTGAAACCATCTGTAATAACCACAGTATTGTCAGCATACTGGGAAATTTTAAAAGAAATATTAGAATCATCAGCAGCTTTTATTAAACTATTTAACTTAACGATTGTATTAAGAATTTCGGTACAGATAATAAACAGGTAGGGGCTGAGTGGGCAACCTTGACGAACTTCTCGGGTGACTTGAAAATAGGCAGAGAGAAAACCATTGTTAGAAACGCAGGTGGAGAGATTACTGTAAAGTATGCTTACCAACTTTTTTAATTGTGTGCCAAAGTTAAAAAAGTCAGGAGTTTTGGATAAATTGCCAATCTAAACAGTCCAAGACTTTCTCAAAGTCGAGAAACATGAGGAGGGCCTCCGGAATGGACTTATTACAGTACAAAATCTAGTCGCTAATAAGCCTTATATTTTCTCCAATATACTTGTTTAAAAAAAGGTCTGTTCTGGACTAATAATATCAGGAAGAACTCCTTTGAAACGAGCAGCAATACATTTTGCACAAATTTTATAATCTGCACTGAGCATGGATATTGGTCGCCAATTTTTGATGTATTTCGAATTTTCTCCAGGTTTAGGAAGCAAGGAAATGATGGCCCTACCCTGCTCATCCGACAGGGAGCCTACCACTAAGAAACCAACTTCATCCCAAAATATCTTATAGAAATCCGCCGGGAGCCCATATGAACCAGGAGACTTATTTAATGCCATAGAGGCTAAAGCCGTACTGCACTCATCAATCAGGTCACCCTCACAAGCCAACATTTACTCATCAGTTACAACAATATGAGGGATGTTAAAATACTTGAAAAAATTAGATGAATCAATGCCAGAACCTTTAGAATAAAGCTTGGAGTAAAAACATTTTACAACATTCAAAATTTCATCCTGTGAAGTGACCAAGCAATTTGTGTCCAAACAAAGTTCATAAATATTATTTGTCAGTCTATTTCCTTTGTTCCTAGCCAAGGAAATATTTTGAGTTTTTTCACCGTCCTCAACCCATCTTGCTCTGGATCGGATGATAATCTATTTCAATTTATAGTCATATAGTTTATTTAACTTAGATCTTGATTCTTCTAAGTTTTCTTTGTATCTTCGTTGGGTGCCGAAAGATAATTATGTTCGTAGACAAGAATAGCGTCTAACAAAGTTTTTTTCTTGCTGCTGGCGACGTTTACTTTTGTACCTGCAATAACTAATAGATGCCGATCTAATATTTAATTTGCATATTTCCCACAAAAACTGGGATTGAAATTTGAATGATCTCTAATTGTTTTAGAGATCGTCTGCCTTATCAAATCGGGGTATTCAGCATCATGTAAAAGAGAAGTATTCAGCTTCCAAATACCACGCCCTCTTTTCTGGGCAAGAAGAATTTCTAAAGAAACCGAGTCGTGATCAGAGCCCAAAATAGGGCTAATCTGTACATTAGAAGTAGATGTCTTGATGTGTGCTGAAGTCAAGAAGAGGTCCAGTCTACAACTAGACATTCCTGTACTTGCAGGCAAGCACGTATCGAAGCCCCTCGGAAAGCACAGCTTACACTTGGCAGT
>WURT03122321.1:0-11740 GCA_009936505.3 Holothuria glaberrima | reverse complement strand
AAGTATGCAATAAACGCTTAATTTTAGTTAATTTTACTATCCTCCCTCATCTGATTCATTCGTTCTTTCGTTCGTTCATTCATTCATTCATTCATTCATTCATTCATTCATTCATTCATTCATTCATTCATTCATTTTCTTTGTGGAGCAACAACTTTGCCCACGGAACCGGACGAGACCTGAATCGGACAACCAGTTCGAACAAATACGTACCCTGTTTTAAACACCCCAATGTTCGTCATCCTCTCCCGTAACGCGTATCGTCGAACAGACAGTATATATCCCCAGCAAGTTTTTAATGGTTTCTGGGGGTCAAACCTGCCAAATGCAAGCGTCGCTTTAACCACCAAGCTATCTCCCTACCCCTTACACCAGGTTTATGAGATTTTAAATTCTTGCGTAACCGGTGACATCATTAAACCAGAATTCAAAAACACATTCAGGTTTCAATGAATTCATTTCAGCAAACATAAACTTTCCAAAACTAAAAATGCTCTACAATGTTAATGTTCTGCAGAACATCATATTGGTCCATGGACCAATATGATGCATTCCCCACCATGCATAAGAAATTGTTATGTTTTCTACTTTGAAATATCATGCAGATTTTGAACTTTGGTGACCTACATGACCTTTCACTGAAAACAAAAACAATAACAGTATTTTTGTTATAAATATGGTAAATAAACCTTGTGTAAAAGTTTTCTTGCGATTTAAAGCATGAAAGGAACTGTTATGCAAGTTCTCCAGAAGTTGACCTTTGGGCTCTCCCAAATGTAGTAGGGCACTTTCACCCAATATAATACATCTACATGTCTATGTATAGAAAGTATACACACCCTCTTTCTTAAAATAATTGTACTGAGACGCTTTCGCAGTTTGACCTCTAATGACCTCAGATTACCTTTGACCCCTTCAAAAAGTAATAGGATGCTTTCTCTTTAATATTCTGCAACTACATGTCAGTAGCAAAAGAGTGTCCATGCTTCCTGCTTTGAGATATCGTCTCAAAAATGTTTGCAGAGTTTGACCTAACCTCTGATGACCTCAGATGACCCTTGACCTTCACCAAAAGTAAAAGGGTCCTTGCTCTTAATATAATGCATCTACATGCTAAGTATGAAGAGTATTTTTGATTGGTATCTGAACTTTCTGTTGACAAGGTTTTCAGAATTTGACCTCTGGTGAAATCAGATGACCTTTGAACTCTTCAAAAACAATACAAATCGTCCTCTTTATATAATAAATCTACCTCTAAAGTATGGGGAATATCAATGCCTCCTATCTTGAGACTTCGTTTTAACAAGGTGTTTAGAGTTTGAGCATTAATGACCGCGTTTAAAGCGTTGAAAGCGATGAAAGCGTTTAACATATTTCTAAGTGTGCGGTTTTGTTGAATGTTACAGCCACCGTTTTGTAGGTGTTTTGGTGATCGATTCTTCCGCTATTTGCCTGTTCGTCGAAAAGCGTCTCATTTACGTATACGTCAAACGTAAAGCCAAAATAACGATATTATTGTTGAATGGTGTATAGCTATCCGTTTCCGCACTTCAGGGTAATAAAACGCTTTTCACAAGTAGTGAAGTGGTTCATTACCGACCGCACCGTACGAATGGAACGCGCCGTTACACCAACAAATGCAGACAACTGATTTGTCAATCAATCATATACGCGCGTAATTCAACTACACGTGCGTGCGAATCCACGCCGTTCGTGCACGTGTGCTTTATTGTTTTCCTCCAAAGTGACGTCAAGGCATAAGGTCTATAGATTTTTCAAGTGACGTCACTGCGTTTCGATTTGGCAAACTGGCCGTCACTGCCCATGCGCAGGTGTGTAAACTGCGCCCTCTAACAACGGGGTCGGTAATTTCCTGGGGACAATTCGCTCCGGACAATACCGAACCTAGACAACTCCCATCCAGGCCAATTCCAATTTTATGGTGGGGAAAGTTTTCTGAGGGGAAAACGTCATGGGTGGGATATGTCACGGTGAAAATTGCCTGGGGGAAATCGTCTGGTCGGAATCTTCCGGGGAGTCCAAAACAATATATCGGTGGGAGCAATATGATTGTTTTAGTGAGGTGGGAAGGGCTGTACATACACCGTTCGTTGATAATAGTTTTCTATGGCAGGAGGTGACGTGACAAGAACTTCTGGAGGGCTTGTCAGCCACCCCATCTCCCCCGTTCTGACGAAGCACAATGGAAGCAGTAAGCCTAGTGTATTAATTTAAACAGCTCAAAGGGAACTCTTGTGGGCACCGATTTGATGAAAGATAAAGTTAATTCAAGACAAATTCAGTTTGCTATTAAAATATAGTCGAATCGAAACCTTGTGATTGAAAGGTTTCACTACCTATCGTTCATAGATATCATCACTCACATTAACTGAAAAAGTGTCATGAAAGCCTAGTCAAATAAAATAGAAATTATGCTACTTATTGGCTTCCGTAAGATCAAGGGAATATCAGATCTTAATCATTGCGAAATGGACCCAAGGTATCATGGGAACTGAAAGTATAATTAATGGGTTAACTCGGCGCTGGCGCAATCCCACTTCCCATGATTCCTTGCGTGCATTTAGCAATGACTAAAGTCTGTTGTTATGTGTAGATGTTTTCAAGCAATGTATGGTTCCGTGGCTATATCATAAATGACATAGTTAA
Source organism: Holothuria glaberrima (assembly GCA_009936505.3). Lineage (NCBI taxonomy): Eukaryota > Metazoa > Echinodermata > Holothuroidea > Aspidochirotida > Holothuriidae > Holothuria > Holothuria glaberrima. The sequence goes on along the minus strand of WURT03122321.1, from coordinate 9,073 downwards.
CTACCTTAATTACAAATTCATTTTCCAGTGATATACATTTAGTTCAGATTTGTTCCAATGAAAGCCCAATGTACACCTTAGTTAATGATGTTATGGTATATGAAGCCTCAAAGTCAATGGCAGTTACCGACCTGCCGTTAATATATTTGAAAGGACAAAAATAAACTCAATATGATAATGCACTGTGAATACACACTGGTTGACCAGGACCGGGGTCAGCAATTATCAAACCACATCCTGGTCACAACAACCAGGAACATCTATTTTGCCTAATGTTAACATTTGGCTGGCTAAATAAAGCAATGGTTAAAAATCCTTGACCAAAATCAACATCTTTCTTGTTAAATTTAACGAGCAGTTTCTAGTAATTTTAACCAGAATAAGGTTGGATAAGAGTGATCGCAATACTAGTCAAATTTTAAACAGTATGCTCTCTGAGTATACCTAACAATATATTTACAGCGTATCATATTGCACATCAAACAATACTGCATTTCAGCATTACAGTTTTGTAACACTACACACTTTCCTTCAATCTTGATGCCTATTCTGCGCAAATTCAACAACGCAACCACCCACGCCGGCCTGTCTCAGTCTGAAGCGATCTTTTCGCAAAACTGTTCGTGGCGTACTGTCGCAATAGTACAGTAGAACTACCATAGCGTTGTAAAAACAATCCACAATCAGCAAACTCCATGCGATTGCTGTGAATCCATCTTTAAGTCTTTCGTGAAACGTTTCTAGATTGTCACAAAGAAGCGAACGCAAAGTCAGTGCAGAACCAATGAAAGATTCCACAAAAAGCGTCGAGAAAACGCAAAGTCTCAAATCTGTGTACTTCGGTTGCACCTCGTTAAGACAAGTTTCATAACAACTTTTTGCTCTTTGCAAATCGTCATATATTTGTCTTGAGACGCTACTTTTCAGGGTGTTTTGCAGTTTGCACACTTCACTCTCACATTCGAAGAGTTTCTTCATCGCGTTTTTATATGAATCAATGTGTTTGTCAACGTAACATGACTCCATAACGGGAAGAAGAGAAATGATAAATTCCAGCCAATAACTAGGGCAGTGTTTGGATGAGCAGATACAATCCACAATATTAACCAAAATTAAGATAAAGCAATACACCCGAGCAAAATTATTTACGTATACAGTGGAGTTCGTCAACCACGTAGCGTCCTTTGGTATAACAAAACAGTTTGTGACAAAACTAGTAAATGTATTGCACAGGTATTCACTAGTCCGCCGAAATCTGCATTCTTCTGGAAGAAAATAAAGAAAAAAAAAAGAAAGTTAAAAAAAATTAACATTTGGGTCAGGGTGCGAATATATATTTGAATAAACAGGCCTCAGCTGCTCAGGGGGTCGGAATCGGGTGGCTGGGAGCGATGCAGGTCCCAACAATTTTCAGTTAAAAGAACTTTTTTCTTCGAAAATTACCTTTGAAAAACATCAACTTAACTCAGGAGTTGACTTATTAAGCCACCTATCTTACAAACCTTCCGATGACGTTGTTAAACAATCCGATTAAAATAGATTGTGACCCGATTTATCAATTTCCGAATAGAAGATCAGAGCAGAAATTATAATTTGACTACTCTCCGTAAAGTCAAACATTAATTGTTGGTCTACCAGTGGGTGTATTTGTTCATAGGGCAAATAAAGTCACTCTGGTGTGAATAAGTAATTCCCGGTATCGTACTTCGTGTATAGCTTAAACTGACAAAAGTTTTGTTACTGAATTGCCAAATCCATGCTGAATAACTCTGCGTGTCTTTGATGTGTGCAAAATTAGGCTAATATTTTTATATTTGAAAGCAACTTGCAAGGGAACAAAGAAAGAAGGCATGTGCATTATTTAGCTAGTATTTCAAAATAATATTGGGCTTCTTTTTATTTGTCGTAAATGTAGTTTATGGACAATTGTGTCTGTTGCAGATGGTTGGTCGTTGCAGGCTATTCGGTTCACAGATATATTTGTGTAGTGCAAATGTGGCGTGCATTGACACTTTTCCCCAAAATTGGGCAAAGAGTTCGCAGTTTTGCACTTGTCCGTATCTGTGAAAGACCAAGGCTGATATAGGATTTTGGAAACGAGGGGTGAGGGTGGAGGATCCATAGTGTGAACAGATGAAAGAGTCCCCAAATACAAAAAAGCTTGGTGTTTGAGAGGCAAGGCATAAACTAGGCTCATTTCAGTAAACATTTGAGTTATGAGTTGGATGATTTTAAGAAAAAAATTCCTGAAATAACATTCGCAGGCCATTGCCTTTGAAATTGTCTGGGATGCCAAATTTGCCCCTCTTTCCAGTTGTTGAGCAGAACATGAGGTCTTGGGCATTTGTCCTTTTTGCAATGTGAAGGGCCCTATTTTGAGGGTTTAAGTGTGCAGTTGTCAAAATTTATTTGCAAGGTTCTCTAGCCCCAATCGAAAGTACCTTCCCTATTCATATCTAAAGGTACTCTTGTCTCATCGCCAGAGTAGCGCCCTCTTAAAAGGAATTCAATGAGTTTGAGGGCCTGCACAAAATGAACTTTCAGTCAGCTAATTGATCAATAACAAACCTTCTTCTTTAATCACAAAAGAGTCTGAAGTTTGCCGTTTTGTCTCTTTCGGTAGATATCTCTCCTCCAAAAGTTCTTCAATAGAAGGAAAGTGTGAGGCAAGGGATGGATGAAGTCTGTATGAATTCCCGTTTGACCTCTGACCGATAGGGTTGTATTCTGGTCCTCTTAGATCCTTTACTGTAGATACAACCGGAAAATAAGTTGTGGGCATATAAAGTTTCAGTTCAATTACTTCAACATCGATTGCCTGCACTGGTAGAGCTGACAAAACTGCTCAAAGTACTTTGATCGAGAACGACCTCGTACTGTCGTAAAGACCACGTATGTTGAAAGGTCGACATGTTGATCAAGCAGTTATGTTTGTGTTCTTTCGGGGACGTAGCTCCTTGGGGGGGGGGGGCGGTAGAACTCCTTCGGGAGTAACGTTTGGTTTCCCCTCTTGGCTACTCGCCCGAGGGTCGAGGGGACTTGGAAAAAAGTAGTCCTTTCGGGGAGTCAAATGGCGACTCCCTGATCCTACGATGCTGACTCTTTAACAGTGCTGTTTTTGGCTTAGGCGGAGTAATAATGGAAGCACGCAGTACTACTCAAGGGTTAAACTGCACCGACCAGTGGGCACAGGTACACTCCACTGTATATTGGCCTAGTCACTCTTGATCACCTTGAGAAATTGTTGTAATCGTAGACGTTTGAGCAGGCACGAAACCACATAAGGTACTAAAGGGGGAGACCATACAGAAGCTTAACTTCCAAGGGGCATTTTTTTCTTTCACTCTAAAGAGTGCTCCCTCAGCACACTCCTTTTGGAGTGAATTTCACTCTTTTGTTTTTAGAGTGTTCTTTTTTTTGTGAGGGAGCGAGATTTTACGTACCGGTATTACAGAACTGGTATTTTTTATATTCTATGGTGTCGGAGAATACAATTTTTTCTAAGGGGTGCCACCCCATCCCCGGCTAATGGTTTGCATATGAGGTATAGGGAAGGCATGAGGGGATCGAGGGGCTGTAAAGCCGTCCCTGAGCAAAGCTTTGTCCATTTCAGGGCACAAAATGTGGTTCATGTTAGACTTAATCTGGTACGCCTACTTTGTTGTAATCTGGGAGTCAATCCATGTGAGAGACCAATTAATGATCCGTCCTTTTGAAATATAACCTTATCTGTTGGCATAAATTTGAATAGGAACAGGGTATAACTAACGTTTCACTTTGAAAATTCCTATAGGGAGGGTGGAGGGAAGAAAATTGGAACAGAGTGGGCAAACAATTTTTCAAAAAAGTCTACAAGGAGCGGAGATAAAAAAAAAAAACGCCTAGCAACTGCAGTGGGGCCTGGAAAGGGAAAGTTTGTACCTTAACAAGATTCACAGAACGTATAACATGTAAATATTAATTAAAAGTACATAAAAGAATGTTATTAAATCAACGCACGTCAAACAATCACAATTAGCAAGTGGGATAATAGAATGTTTTCCATTGAGGGGGAACAACCTTACAAGCGAATAAATTATTTTAGGGATATTATAATTATCAATGCACTCCGCAAAATCCATGATAATGTCTACACATGAGTGTTGGTGCAACTTCGTGGCGAAAAAGACGCCAACTGCGGGGACTATTTTGGGTATCACACGTTTAAAAAAAATTTCATTTGGACAATAAATTTCATGTTGATATAGGTATGTACGATGTTTCAGTTTTGTCGGTTTGTTTTCAAGCGTTCTGTTCACAGTCAGTGTCTGCATATGTAATAATATTTTGAGGCTTTGAGGAATACCTGAACGCGTTTTGGTTCAGACAGGTTGACAGCTTTTTGTACAAGTTTTCGTCACTTTACTTTCATGTTAACGGTTTTTCATTCCCCTTTTCTCTCAAAAACTTCACAGAGATATGACGTGTGAAAGTTTCGGGGGGGGGGGCAATTTTATGGTAAATGAAAGGCAGGGACAAGTGAGGGCAGTGGATAAAGGTGAACTTGAAAAGTTGTAAAAGATTTGAAAGCATAAAAGTTTTTTTTCGATACCCTGACGGTACAGTTACAGGATTCAAGAATATCTAATAGGCTAACCTGTGCTATGTGCCCGGTATAAACTAAATTGCATGTAGTTATTGTGAGAACGAAATCAGACTGGGAGGCGCTGAATCGACTTTCGTTTTCACTTTTCATATCTGGATGTTTTGAATGGAAATCAGGCCTTTACATTTGAAAACTGAAGGCGAGTACATAACAGCTCTCCAAAGAGCTGCTATGGCGAGCTGTTTCCTAAATTTTTAATGATGTAACATGCATCAGAAAGCTTGTCAAGCTCTTGTAGATGAGCCTTTTTGACAATCAAGGTGAGCAGTAAATGACTCACCTCATATCCATTTTAGGTGGGTTTAGGCGCTGCCGAGCTATAGCTCGCCTTAAATGAAAAGGCCTGAAAATGGCAAAATAATGACATTACGGGTGCATACATTGTCAACCTTGCAGCGGAATTTGATTCCGCAAAATAAAAGGCACCCGACCCATTTCACGCCCATTATTTAAGGAATAAATCGCATTTGGCGAAATATTATTGGTGATTAAACCGTCGAGACTCCAAATCTGACAAAATAACGGACGAGGCGAAGCCGGGTCCGTTATTTTGCCAAATTTGGAGTAGAGACGGTTTATTCCTATTCTACCACCGAAAATGTGTGAACAACTTCATTTTTATCAGTCTTTACGTTTATTGACAGTGTGTTGCAGAGTAACAGGTCAGTGTTTAACCAATCAGAATGCAGGATTCTCAATAACGGATGCCTAGAAGTGGTAGAATTAGGTTTAAACGTCATCAAAACATGATAGGCTTCTTAGTCCGTAAATATAAACTTCGTCTTTCCCCCTTTTTACTCACAGAATGCAATTATTCAAGTTCCATGACATACATTGGGCCATGCAAAATCCCTTAACTCCAAAACTATCGGCCTTGCAGTGACTCTGGCAGCCAACCCATCCATCCCCATACAATACCGTGTTTGACACTTCTTACAAGTCCGAAATCCATACGCCTCATACTAATGGTTCTATGACATACCCCCAAAACTATTCAGAAATAGACTTACCACGGTACAGCCAGGATGCTTCCATTTAATCTCATACACAGTTGTGTTTGAATATATGACATTGATCAGTTGAGTTTTAGCTCCATGGTGCGGGCTATAGGGGTATACTGAGCTAGGCTTCTTGGCGGAGTAAAGCAAGGTGCTTTTATTTGGAAGGGCTAGAAGTATACTTTGTAGGGACACTTTTTACTGTCTGGGCGAGTTTACAGCAAGGGCGTTGGAAGCGGGGGACTGGGGGTGGGCGACAGCCCCCAGCGAAATTTGTGGGGGCTGAAGTATGCTTTAGCCCCCCCCCCCACACTTTCCAAGCACGAAAACCCGTTATTTGTCTCTTCTGTAAGAAATGTCAAAAGTTTGCAGTAATTTACCTTAGAATTTGTCCAAAATAACGCACCAGATTGCATCTATGGAACCTCAAATATCAAAAATTTTTCCAGAGGAATAAAAAATTTCAAAAATGTGCAGTAATATATCTTAAAATTTGTCCAAAATAATGCACCAAATTTCATTAAAGGGCCATCAAATTTCAAAAAATTTTCAAGGGGCTAAGAAAGTAAAAAAAATTCAGTAATTTACCTTAGAATTTGTCTTAAATAATGCACTAGAATTCATCTAAGGACCTTCAAAGGTAAAAACATTTTCCAAAGGGCTAAAGAATGTCAAAAATGTGCAGTAATTTACCTCTTCATTTGTCCAAAATAATATACCAAATTGAATCTTGGGACCCACAAATATCACAAAATTTTCCAAAGGACTAAATAAAGTCGAAATTTTGCAGTAATTTACCTTAAAATTCTTCCAAAATCATGCACCAAATTGCAACTTAGGACCCTAAAATATAAAAAATTTTCCAAAGGGCTAAAGAATGTCAAAAATGTGCAGTAGTTTACCTTTACATTTGTCCAAAATAATGCACCAAATTGCTTCTTGGGACCCACCAATATCACAAAATTTCCCACAGGACTAAAAAAGTCGAAATTTTGCAGTAATTTACCTTAAAAGTTTTCAAAAATGATGCACCAATTGCAACTTAGGACCCTAAAATATCAAAAATTTTCCAAAGGACTAAGAAATGTCCAAAATGTGCATTAATTTACCTAAAAATTTTTAAAAAATGATGCACCAAATTGCATCTAAGGACCCTCAAATATTAAAATTTTCCCAAGGAGTAAGAAAAGTAAAAAAATAGCATTAATTTGCCTTCAAATTTTTCCAAAATGATGCACCAAATTGCATCTAAGGACCCTAGAATATCAAAAAATTTTCCAAAGAGGAGGGGACACCCCCTCTCCTCAAACCCCTCCCCCAGGATGCCGATCCGAAACAAGGTTCAGCCCCCAGTCTTGAACAGCTTCCTACGCCGGTGGTTTATAGAGTGTTCAGGAACATAGTCCAATTTCCCATCTAAACGTCCGCTTCTTCCCTACTTTCCACTACCCACCAAACATAGTTAATACCGTCGCCGAGTTGCACGACTCAAATACCGTAAGTTTTGGGCAACATGCCCATATTCCTAAGTCCATGTCTAGCTTCTTTTACACAATCTTTCCGATAAAACAAATGAAACCAAGTGGCGTAACCAGAGGGTGGCAGGGGCCCCAGTCAAATGTCTTGCCCCCTGCTTGCCCCCCATGAAATTTTATGGTAAAAATTATTGGGCAAAATTTGTATAAGGCAAAAATAAAGAATACTTAGGGCCTAGCTGAAACTCACAAGGCCAGAGAGACTGGGAAGTGCTATTTCCTGCAATCTGAAAGGCATTTTTATCAAAAAAATTTTTCTGTACACTACGAGTCAACCAATGGTGGCGCCCCGCTTACAGTGTCATTATTGCTTTCCCCACTTCAACCTTTACCCCCTCAACCCCCAAATGAAAAAGACTGGTTACGCCACTAAATGAAACACAATCGCCAAAAACTGTGACAAGTTTCACTCTCTCGATATCAACTCAAAACGCCATCTCTCTCTCTCGGTGCCGTACCCTGTTTCACCTCCAATTAACAGCTTGAAAGCCAACACTGAAAGGGGAGGATGGGGTTTTGTTCCATTTACTGTTGTCGAGGAATATATTGCTCTAGACAACCTTCATAAGAAAGTTACCTGTGAATAAATCACTCATTTATTTCACTTTGTAATACAAAAGCGCCCACATGCAGCACCATCTTTGCCCTCTGATCAAACCCCTAAGTTTACTCCGCCAACCGGCTAAAACTAGTCGACTTTGCAATCTGGCCCGAACAAGACCATTAAATAAAGAGGACTTACCATTTTTGCCGTATCCCGCCAATTGCCCCAACCATACTCGCAGGCAGTCAATTGCATCCTGACGTTCAGACAGGCGAAGCGCTTCCACCAACTCAGCCGTTGATCCCCGCCAACTTTTCAATGCTTCCGCGGTAGGTCTGGGATACCTACTCGCCAAAAAGCTTATCTCGGGAGGGTAAAATCCCAAGTATTCCAAAACCAACCTAAAATCATTACCTAGTGGTTGCTCTTGATCTAGCAACGTTGACAAATTTACGGAAAGTTTAACAAAACCTGGCAAACGTCTTACTTCGAAATCAGACAGTCGGTAGAATTTCATGACTGACCTATGTGCTATCTGTAAGTTCTAAACGTGTCTGCCACATACAAGTACAACGTACATAACATGGTACACTATATCTGCTTATCTGGCGTGTAAATAAATCTGCTAAGTACTCTACATCCGATACGTAGATCTCTCAGTGTGCAACTACAGGCACTGTTGTCTCTAAGCGCGTGTACAGTCCGATTACGTGAACAGCTTGTTGTGTGGTCAAGATAAGCATGGAAGTTCCGAGGTAGTACTTCCATGAGATAAGTAGGCCTATGTATAGTGTCTCACTGCTGTCACGTACGTACAGTGCCATAAATAGGTCAATGACGTCTAGGGGAAATCACGGATACTAGGTCGTAATCGTGCCACGTGGCTTTGTTTTGAACATTTGTGAAGACAGTGCCGTACTGACCATTTCCATGGTAATAGCTTACTGAATAAACTGAACGAAAAGAAAGTTCCAGTAATCTACAATCTTGGACAAAACTTTGAGACACTTTGTCATAATATTCTTGAATCTCAGTTCTCAGGCTTACATGGAACTCCCGTTCCCCCTCCAAAATATTGCGCAGAAAGAGTGACTGTATACCGTGGACAGGACAACTGTGGTCAACATTGTGAAGGGGAGCGGGGGTGTCCCAACAAGTTTTGTCCAAGACTGTAGTTTCTCAGTACCGTCACTGAAAACTGGCTACAAGGCGGTATAGACTGTGGCTCTTTCGTGTTGTTTCGTAGTCCTGATTTGCGTATAACATAAGCTCTGAACTAAAATTTCGAAAATATTTATATGAATCGAAATCAGAAATGTTTCCACGTTTATTTAATCTAAATTTGAAGAAA
>WURT03122299.1:0-11740 GCA_009936505.3 Holothuria glaberrima | reverse complement strand
AGTGGGGGTAAGGTACCACTACAGGTATAATTTCTTAGCTCAGCTGGTAAAACAAAACTGTTATGTCCCAAGAAAAAGAGCATGGGGACTAGGAAAATAGCGCACATTACTGTCGAATAGTTTTTACCTTCACACATGCGCATGGCCAAGGTGAGAAGTAGTTGCCAGAGACTTCGAAATATCCAGTCCCATTCAAGCATTAAAGGAAAATTATCTTTTATTCTTCATTTTCACTACTACTTCTAATTACTCCTAAATGAATACTACTCCTCTCACTCTTTAATAAAACCTTGATGGATGATGATATACCTCTGCAACATTACCTTGGGTGACATCCACTGAAAACACCTACAGAAGGATGAAAGGAAGCACAGGGCTGAAGATTGAAACAGAAGCGCTAATGACAGCTGCGCAAGACCAGGCCCTTAACACAAAATACCACAAGACAAAGGTACTCCACATGATGAACGATCCCAAGTGTAGAATGTGCAAAGAATAAGATGAGACAGTTGCCCACATAATCACAGCCTGCCCCAAGATAGCCGGAAGCCTCTATAATTATATAAGACCAGACACAACAATGTAGCAGCCGCAATACATCACAAAGTATGTCATCACTACCGACTCCCAAAGAAAACGAACACATGGCTACATAAACCCAACCCCACGGAAGAAAACGACAAGACTAAGATCCTCTGGGATTTCGAAGTTAGGACAGACAGAGTAATAACAGCTCGCAGACCAGACCTGGTAATCATAGACAAAGAAACACAGGAAGGACTGATAATAGATGTGGCAATACCCAACGACTGACACATAGTCGACAAAGAAAATGAAAAGATAGACAAGTACCAGGACCTGCGAATGGAAATACAGAGGCTATGGAACATGAAGGCGAAAGTCATTCCCGTCTGGAGCACTCGGAGCAACCACCAACAACCTAGAGAGACACCTACAACACATCCCTGTGCAAAAACTCACAAAGAGAGCACTACTAGGCGCTGCCCACATCCTCAGAAGGATACTCGATCTCCCAGAGTCCGAGTAGGACCCTGAGGTCGGAGTAAAATACATACCAACATGGATTTTGAGTAAGAACAAGAAACAATAATTGATACAACGAGTTTTGATGGTTGACAAGTCCACAAACAGACAGACAAGCCAGTGACTTGCCTGCAGAAAGCTCTTTATCTGCCAATTCTTAATCTGAGTTAAGCCTCTTAAATTAGCCATAAGACTGGCCGAAAAACAACGCAGTAAGGAAAGTTCCAAACGAAAACGTTTTTATATGTTCGAGCACGAATTCAAGAAAGTAACATAAATGAAGTACTTACCGTTCGACTGGGGAAGAGTGGCATTATTTTGACCGGAGGCTACTTCCAGCTTGAATGGCAAAGCCCTAGATGTGAGGATTTCGGGGCTCACTTGATGACACTGGACAAACTTGGAGGCCACATGATGTGTTATGTAATCTCAGGCATTTTCAAAATTTTTCATTATCACCACATTCAAGTTTGAGTTCAGTGAACCAGATATATACTGCAAGTTATAAAATGAAATATATACCTGACAATCTTCTCAATTTCAAAAGTGTGGGGCACATGTCCCTCCCACCGTACTTTACCTGTTTATTAAAATAATCAGAACGTTCTTTTTACAACTTAATTGCAAACTAATGCTTTACGGACATTATCAAAAGTCAACTTGCTGCTTTTATAACATAAAATCCTTTTCTTCATTTGCTTAATAATACCACAAACAACTCAAGTAAAAAAATATGTAATACTATTCACGAACATAAAGAAAAAGAGGAAATAATCATTATGATAAGTAGGCTGTGGATGGATTGTGACGTCGGTGGATTGTAATGGTGACTTAATTGCCTTCACTTGACTTAGATTTCGTAATAGATATAGGCCGACCCATGTCATGATTCAGAAGACTTAAGTTTATATCAAAGTCTAGTTTACAATGAAGATACTCATGTAAACTGAAACTTTGCGTTTTAAGGAGCTCATTGAATTGATATTAGATATTCTGTGACAAGTTTAAAGGAAATTGTTGCTGCGCCTAATTAGCCTCATCATCCATTTATCGCTTCCTACAGTTACCAAAGCGTGAAAAATTGTAATTTTTATGGGCTTATAGAGCTTTCAGTTTGCGATGGTCCTTCAAGCCCTTGATGTAGACCAGGCTCTAGGGAAAATACAGTATGTATTTACAACTGAAGCCTCGTTTACATCAGTTGTTCGTAAGAGGAGTTGAGAGCCTGCAGACAATGCATAAAATGCAGGCAAATAATGCTAAATTTAGGCACAGATATACCTCTTTGGAAGGTTCAACAGGGTTGTGAATTAAAACAATTCGTACTACTCAATTCTATACCTTTCTTTTTAACATCAACTTTTCGCGTTTTCTAAATCTGAGTTTCCCTAAAATGCGCTCTTTTGTCCTTTGAATTGTCTGTTGAAAGTACCTTAAACAACACCCTGTGAACAATAAGTGGCAAATTACAAATAAGTAAACGCTTCCTCAAGTGATATTAAAGTAAGCCGTAAATATAAAGTCTTCCAGTTTCCCAGGTTTGCACGAGAAGTTTAACCCCTCTGTCCTTGTCGAGTGTAGCAATACTTTGAGCATCTCCGTCCACGTGTCGCATTGTCAAAACTTGGCGGCCATTTTGACTGTATAGTACAACAACGCATCTTTTAGTTGTCAAAGACTTGTCTATTGCCTGCCACAATATGTAGATAAACCCACTTTTGTCGATACACACACTGACTGGTCTCCAATCGTAACCATCCGGTTTCTGAAGTTCGCGTAAAACCTTGCTCGTTGCAACTCCCATTGTTGTGAGAAAGGATTTTTTACCATCACGATCACAGACCAGAAGATAACTTCCCCTGATCGCCATATCCCGGGGCCATCTTATCTCCTCAGGGAGGGTCAGTGAATAACCTCTGTAGTTAAGCTGATCATCAAAGACGTACACATCTTTGCTATCGTACCCTCCCACTAAGATGTGATTGTTGACATTGTCGGTGGCTACACACCTGACCTCTCGATCCTCCGGCCAGCTGCTAATGACGTCAGTAATGTTCTTTCCTCTGTATGAACCATCACGTACATCATATATACCAACTTCCGTTCGTTCACAAACAGATGCCACTTTAAATTGCGTTAAGTAATCACAATACCGCCAGGGCCTCCTTGTCCTGGAAACTAAATTCTTTCCTTTAATCCGTTTACCATTTTCATCGATAACAAAAATGTATGACTCGTTTCCTGTGGAATATCTTCCAGTAACAACAATATTACCTTCACCAGTACTCGTAACACCGGTGATGCGTCCACCATCTTGATTTCCTTCAATTGTCACCATCTTTTCTGCATCTTCAGAAATGTTTGGAGAATTTTTTCCAAATATTGATCGGGCATAAACATTGGAAGCATTATCATACTTTGAACCTTGGGGTATCTTGTTTGTATCATAAATAAGATTATCTACAGCTAAATTAATAACGGGTATACATTCTGCTGCTGCCCACTTATTTTTGGAAACAAGTATCCCAGAGGCAACGACTTTGAGATTATCAATTCTTTTGCTATCAAGACCCTCTAATGTTGCAATTTGGGTTACAACGTACCCATCATTTTTGGCCTCTTTCAGTGACGTGAGCTCTGTTTCGTTTTTCTCTAATCCATTTAGGTCTTCAAGTAGAGAGGTCATCTCTCTTTCCAGGGTATCTAGACGAGAGTTGAAGTCCTCGTATGCCTTACATTCCAAATCATGAGCAATTTTCTTATACTTGTCCTTCACTTTCTTGATTTCTCTCTCCATTTCTTCTTCTATTGATAATAGAAGTTTCTCTTTTACATGTTCCTTTTCAGCTTTAACAAGTTCCAGACCTTCTTTGACATCCTTTATTCTTTCTTTCACTGCCATGACCCTTTCCTTACATCCTGCAAGGAAAGGTGTTTGTCCCTCTGAGTTTTGTCGTGGAATAAGGTCATCGTCAACCTTCTCCACAATAGCATCGTCAACCGTCTCCAAAATTTGAAGCTTTTTTGTCAGTTTCTCTCGTAGAAGGTTTGCCAGTGTTGACACTTCATTGAGTCTATGACCCTTGTGGTCACTACCAGTACACTCATGGCAGATTGGTATATTTTTACATGTTGCACAGTACAACTTTGCCGTATTTTCGGAATGATCATGGCACCTGGGAGCATCCATCATAGAAGCCAGCTGATCCACTGTAAAGTCTTTTGATGTAGGGTCATTAAATAAGAAAAATTTCAGTTGATGGTTTTTCAACGCTTTTTTCGTCTTATGGGACTCGTAACACTTCTTGCATAAAAAATCATTACACGTGAGACAGTATGCCACAGCTTGGGGATTCCCTGGACAATTGAAACATTTACATATTTGTTCCATATGAAGCGACTCGTTCGTTTTAAATTGATCAACTAGACTTTTCAAGTAAAAATCAGTTGAAAATCCATCCGCCTTTGTAAGTGGTATTTCGATTTCTTCCCAACATTCAGGGCAACTAAATATCTTGTGACTGTCATGTATTAACTTACTCAAGCAATCTCTGCAGTATCGATGAAGGCACGGCAAAATCTTCGGTTCTTTGAATACTCTCAGACAGAGAGAACAGGTAAAAGTTTTCTCATTTATGTCTTCAGAGGGGGTATTTGTCGCCATCAGTGGGTGGATTTACAACCTGCACAAAGTTAAAAAATTTTAAGAATGGATAAAAAAGAACACAAAGTTTTACATTAAAAATGTCACGTCATTTTGTCATGAATATCGACATAAATTTACGCAAACATAGTACCATCATTTCATGTTGTTAGTTTTTAAGATAGAAATAAAGTATCTGAAAGTCTTCAAGTCGATTAATCTCATGACATAGAAGATATGATATCGCTTTTGACTGAGTCGCAAAACATGCAAACTACCAGTATTACTGGTGCCACAAGTGAATCCAAGTTTGTTACGTGAAAGCTATAGAGAGACTCAACGTTTGCTTCGTTAATTCATTTGTATATTCAAAGTTAGGGATATGGATAGTGCATCCACTTAGCACACATTCACACGTTCAATGGATATCGACTTCAGAGATGTGGATTACAGATAACAGGGATGTGGAAAATGCATTTCCTCAAGATTATATCCACTTAGAGGCAACACACTTTGAAAGGATATCGCCTTTAGAGATCTGGATCACTGGGTGCATGGATCAATTTCGCCATGCATGTGTGGTATGAGTAAGAATTTGCATACCTACTGTAGTTGATATGTATGTTCCCACGAGGTTCATGACTTCAATTTTGATCAATATGATATAAATTGGGAACAGGGGTTTTCATCCCATTTGACATCACTTGCTAAGTACACTATTGAATATGGTTAGGTAGGCTTATTCATACTTCATACCTTTCGGGTATGTGTTTCAACTTCAACTTTCCTTAGGCATTTAAAACCTTCAATTCGAAAATGCGTGGGACCGTATTTAGATTCTGCACTCAAGGTCTTGGCAGCACTGAGTGTATTCTTCAATGCAAACGTTTTCAGCGTGCCCCGCTCGCCGTGAATTCCGCTTAGCAGCAACCCTCAGTAAACTGGACCTAACTTAACCGACTGAGGCAATATTCTGCAAAAGGTCGGCAAAAGCCATGATCAATCCGTAGTTTTTCTCATATTTATGTCTCTGCAACAGCTATACCTAGTTGTATACAGCATTCGGCGAGTCACATGTGAGAGATGAACCACTTTGTCGGGATGACGATTGCAAATTGCACAGTGCGTGTCATCCCTTTTATGGGGCGGACTGCCAGACAGTTTTTTTGTTTTTCCTTCTTAGAGCAAGTTCATTAAGTTTCTGGTTATCTGTGGACGCTACGCATGTACCATAAAAGTCAGATTTTCCAGAAAGCACAAAGAGAGATACTTCAAGTTTGCATATTTGTTGCCAAATGAAATATGACATGGAGTCACTATGTGTAAAGGAAATAATTCATATCCCAGAATTAATTCTCCAGGTTATTCTCTGCTTTCTCCATGCTTTTAAAATATCTCTCTTATCTCCCCAATTGTCTTTGTTCCCCCTGCAGCGTCGAGGCATCAGACTTCCTGCCTATCGTCTTGCAAACCCTGGCAACACCCTCCCCTTCCACGTTCCTTTGCCATCTTTGCCAATACATTTGTAGAGCTTTAGATGTAATTCCTCTTCCAGTTCTTTGATCCAGTTTAGCGCACCCCTTTGGGATATCCTTTTTACGGGCATAATATTTATATTCAGACTTCGTGGTCATGCTACTTTTCAGGTTTGGATTGTATCGATCACAACAGATAAATTAAAGTGTAGCGGGCCTGCATGTACCTTAACTACAACAACAAAAAGTGAAGCATGTCCTAAATGCCCAGGTGGTTCCTCACCAAAAAGAAATGCTTTGTCGCACTGAAGAAGCTAAAACTATTCCTCCTTGTTTGTTTTGCGATGTTTTAACACCTTGACCGATGGTGACGTGACCTCACATGATCTTTGGCCACGACCAGAAGCAACGACTTCCTTGTAAACAACATGGTTCGTCTACGTATTAAATCTCTCATATTACAGAAATCCTTCTCCCTCTACCAAAACAATAAGATTTATCTACTGACTGTAACTTATCAACATTCTAAGTATCAATTCTATCCGCACTACTTACCTTGAGAAACCATGTATACAAGGTTTTCGGTTTTTAACGTTTGGTGACCTCAAATAACCCCTGAAATCCACCAAAATCTATCGGTTCCTTCTTTAAATATTCAATCTGCATGCCAAGAATGGAACGTATCCTTTATTCATATCTTGAGATATGGGGTTTACAAACTATGCGCCACAAACATATACGTCCAGCCCCCCCCCCCGCACACACCTTCATATACATACACTGGCCAGCGTGATTACATAGGCCCCTCTCGCCTCTGGCAAGAAATCAAAATGGGTCAACATCACATGTATTGTTATGGCATATATATATATATAGTATATGGTTGTAACTCATATACTTGTAATCGAAGTCGTTGAACTGTGCACTATCAATAATAGTTACTTGTAAAAGGGGCTACTGATTTTGTTAGCCATCTGGGCAACCATTTTGCATATTTTCTTAAACTTTGCTCAGTGGGACGTATTTTACTTAATTAAAGCAACTTGCACGGATTTTTTCTGACTCGGTGAGACATGATGTCCTCTACCACTAGTAAACTTTGCATTTTTGGTGTATTTTAAGGGACGAAATATCCGGATTCGCATCGCAAATTGCTACCCAAGGAATTCTAGTTGAGAAACATTTCCAATTCAGCTTCGCAGGGGCGTATATACATGAATTCGCAGGCGGGTGAACTATTTTGGGACCAACTACATTTCTTGGAGACTTACTCCCATTGACATAGTTATACGATCCGAATTTTCAAAAACCTTTTTTTTACTTAAGATGTTGTTCATGTCTGGTCTACCGTTACAAAGGCATACTGAACTGGATTTGAGAACGCATTTTTGGCGCTCAGAGACCGACTTTTGATTTTACTAGGGGTGTCACTACCCAAACCCCCGTATTTACTCCCCTGCGTATTGTTTGGAGCAGAAGTCATATAATCGTCCACCTCGGCCTGACGAAACGTGACTCAACTACGCTGGCTGTATTTGTTAGTGAACTTAATTAACATTTATTTTCTCCTGTGACCATTTTAAGTTAGCAAACTTTACCCCATCTTAATTAGCAAATCAGCATTTGCGTTACAAATGGTCAGAAAAATACTGAAACACCAATGTTGATTTCAGTAGTTGCTAATCGAGGTTGGGAATTACTAATCAATTCAAACATCGATTAGCAATTACTGCTAACCATTTTTCTCACAATATTTCGTCCCCTTTATTTTAGTGTTAAGTGCCTTATTTACTCCTATACAAATTTCAAGCACTATGAACAGTTTGTGGCAGTTCTGTAAAATAAAATTTGTAGTTTTGTGTATTTTATGGCACTTACACAAACAGAAACAGAAAGAGGAATTGAAAAAGAAAATAACTATCCATCCGTGCAGTTGTGTAGCAACAGTTGAGACAGTTTGACCGTTTACTGCTCACAAGCTGGTACTTTCCCATAAACGAATGTCATTGATTGTGCATTTTGTAAGGGAATAGGAAATAGTATACGCAGATATTGGCACTGGGAGTATACAAAGACTACCTGCTTTAGTAATAAGTAATGAGAAACTAACATTTCTGTTTTGGCATGCAAGTTCCATTTGATACCAAATGAAGGCATAATAGAAACTACCATTCTTTAGATAAGTAGTGGCCTTTTCTTTACATTTAATTTCCGTGGATAACAATACTACAACTACCTTTCTCAGTCGTATTTATTAAAATTACTCTCATTATAAATAAATTTATTCTTTCCGTTAACTTCTGTCAGAACATATGGTTAGCTTGGCATTGTTATTCTTTAATTGTTATTTGGATTGCATGTTAGGATCCTGGAATACCTGTACCCAAGACCTGAAAAGGGTATGGAAAGGTGGATTAAGTTATTTGTGCGTTGTAATGTACCTCATTATGGTTGCTACTTACTAACCTGTCATTTAATCAAATCTATTGGTAACATGTTCTTCGGCTTACTCTAGTTAATGGAAACTTACCTTCCTAGCTTTATTACATTCATAACACCAAGTGAAGTTGTTCAACAAGTTGTTGAACAACACATTATATTACCCAAGTGCGTTTAATAACAACTATATGCAAAACAATGAAAACCGGTCAATTCAAGTTAAATTTTGTACTTTCGAAGTTAGCAGTGAGTGTACAGCCCTTGGAGTTTAGCAATGATTCGATTTTTAGCAAGTTTGTGGTTATAACATGCGGATATGAGTACATACTTTTGCCTCGCATATCTTTTAAACTTTCACAGGCTGCACACCTAGACCAAATAGCTCACCTGCTACCTTTGAAACGTCTTGGTGTCTCTACGTCAGTAACATTTACTGTTCCCAGCGAACGTCCGAGCTAAACATACAGTTAAATCTGACGTGTGATCTGTAGAAATGTTCAGATGTAATGACGAAAGGATTCCAGCCGTCAGGCATAAAAATGTACAACCCATCGGAGAGAGTCAGTTATTACTGTGCTGCATTTTTTGATATCTATATCCAGTTTACTGAAGTGTCAAAATTAGTCAAATGACGTCAGATATTTCCTCAATGGAAACGAGTGATGTGTTTGAATACGCGGAGACATTGATAATAAACTGCACTCTACATATAATACCAATGCAAGGCTGTTTTTAAATAATATGCCTGACAGTTCCCTTCGATGTATCAAATTTTCTACCAATTACATATCATTGTAACTCAGGTTCTGCCAATTCTGCTCACATGCGTATACAAGAAATAATAACAGATGAATATAAATGTGCACTGTGGTTGGAAAACTATACCCAAAATAATAGCAAGTCAGCTCAACAAAATGCACCCGTAATTTTGAGCTCGAGGTAACTCTCGGTGATTAGATGATGCTGGGGGCTTTCACGCAATGCCATTTTCAGAAGCTGGTGGATTATGGCAACACCAGTCTCTGCAAACTGATGGAAGTTTAATTATGCTTCCTTGGTAAAGTAGGCAAAAGGCTTCCTGCATGGAGGGCGTGGAGCTCTCCATATCAATCTGGTGGGGCCTAAATGGAAATGTCATTGAGGTCCAGGGAAAGAATCAATACGGCTGACAGTTTGAGGTAGGGTCACTTCCCTAACACAAATCGTATGCAGAACCTGCTTAAAAGATCCGCTACCAAGGCAAGTCTGGCTTAAGAATGCAATCTGATTTACTGTGCCCCCAAGGTATTGTTTTTAAATTTGTCTGCAAAGAAGTAGGTAAAACCGGGAGATGGCTTCTCGTCCTCACATCGTTGCAATAAGACCTACCACAGTAAGTTTTACATAATATAAAAACAAAATGAAACATGTCATACGATTCTTCTGAATATCTGTGTACGCATCTAAGAGAAATAAGAAATTATTTGCATGGAAGCAGGGAATTGTCAAAAGTAACCCCTCCTCGCTTCAAGAGACCTAGCCTAAATACTGTGCGTCTGGAGCATCTTGTTTATAACAACATGTCATTAATTATGCGTATCTGATAGTACATTTACAAGAAATGTTGGTCTTCGTCAAGTAATCCATACAAATACACTTTCTGTGTGTCATGTGTAGCTACGAGGACTTTTGTCCTTGATCTGTATCTACTACAGAATATTAGACTTCAAAAAAGGAAGCAGTTCATTTTTTTCAGTCAAATCTCTTCGTAGGGCAAGGCGAGACATTTTATTAGCTAATAATTTGTGCATGTAAATCAAGTTATTCATGCATAGCCTAGAACACACAGTAGCACGGCGTAAGAAAAAAAAAACACCTTTAACATTAGCAATGTTTCCAGCCTTTTTGAACAATAACCAAGATCTGATGTACCCCGACCTCATGATCTTACATGGTGTCACAGTCCTATGAACTTGTAAGTGGCGTCCTGGTATAAGGAGAGGAAGTGCCTTCCTTACTTGTGAGAATTTCCATAACTAAAGGTGTATGTAAACTTATGCATGCGTCATGCATAACTTCATCTGAAATATCAGTGATGAAAAGCTCAATTTAGACACTATCGCAAATGTAATGCTTCCCTTTTTAAAGGGAAATACTGCGCTTGTTTTACAGAAAATTTTCATACTTTTTAAACCAACATTAATAGATGTAGAATGATAGATAAATCAAAGCAAGCCAGTACGTTACCTTTCTGTTCAAGATATAAGGCTCTCACAGAAAGTTATTTGGTTAGTTGTTGCATAAAAGTAATCTGATCACTCAAACTTTCAAAAATTCAAATGATGCAACATCCGTTACTCTTTTAATTCATACTTTATTTTGAGGAGATAAAGCTATCTCTAGAGTTTATTGGTGAGACTGAACGGTTCAATAATGATTGAAGGTATTTTCTTTGTATACCATGCTGGTCCATTTTTAACGCAATATCGACTTTTTAGTGGCGTGCGTTTGACAGGTGAAGATAGTGACAAATATTTTCACAAAAGTTAGGCAAATTTGACTTTTAACCTACGCTTTGCCTTTGAAACCAACCCGTAGCAACCACGAAGCACTAATTAAAATTTGCCTTACCATCATCAACATATCTGGTAGGTCAATGACTTTTCTAACATTCTGATAGGCAAATAATGGCGAAAGACCATTTTAGCTAATTTGACCTTTGACTTCTAACTTTACCTATGACGTGACGTATATTACGTAAGTTGAAGTTCTAATAATTAAGCACGTATCCAATGAATTTGAACTACATAGAGATTAATTTTTAAAGGGAGGTAGCTACACACTTTTTGCTCATTCATACGGATACGGACATACAGGTTTATTTCTATCAAGCAGAGGACCTCATTGTTCTTTCCTTAATGTTTGCTTCCTTAACCCTGACCTTAACAATCGACTGTCTATTATTCACACAGCTGAAGACTTTTAAAACCTATTGTTCAGACACCTGATCTTGAGGACCTCATCTTGAATAGAAAATGTCCTCACCTTGTATGAAATGTTTGGGCCATACACACTTACCGACCCACACTCTCAGACCTTAAACACAGCTTTACTTGTAGGAAGATGAAAGATACACTGATATTGGAAAACATGTGTATTT
>WURT03122298.1:14495-29874 GCA_009936505.3 Holothuria glaberrima | reverse complement strand
TTTCACAGGACGTGACCGTGTCTTTCACCATCGAACTGTTTAGTTGGAACTGGCGGTAAAAATCGATTGGATGTGCCTATCCATTGACGTAACGATAATCTTCTGAGGCTGTAAATTACCAGGGAAAATACCAAGGACTGCCCAGACTAATCGTGTTTTCGACACATAAAAACAATGGCGTTATTCGGTTACTTCTAATCCGATTATCGACACTGGTGATAACAGGCCCATCTGTGAGCTTGATTATTGAAAAAGGTTCTTTCCCTTGCACTGTTTTAAATGTTACGAACTGGTCACTCGTTACTTGCAGAGAACTGCTCGTATGTATCGAGCATACGTCTCTACTTCCTCTTTTCGTGCACACACAATTCCTCCTAAAGCCCAATCGGTCCAACGGAATGCAGCCAATGCAGGTATATAGCCCTAACAAATAAAGAAGGAAACCCTTTCGTTTCATGGTTGTGCTTATTTCCTAGTAATGTCAATAAGTGTGACTCGTTGAAGACGGTGGTCAGGACGTTGGAAAGGGATTGGTGTGTCGATGATGTTTCAATATTACCTTCACAGTAGGTGTCGAATATGTATACTCCCCTTTGACGTGGTGTCGAATATGTATACTCCTCTTTTGACGCACATACTTGGTATTACGAGTGCAAGTTAATATAGGTGCAGGAGTAATGCACGTCCGCCAAACGGGCAAGTTTCAATATGGCTTTCACTGACACAGAATGGCCCTGGGTATCTCGTAAGGTAGCATGCCACACTTTAAAAGACACCCCCTAGGCACGGCCCATGGGTCTGATTTCCACCATCTTTTTCAGAAATGTGGTCGATAATTTTTCAGTGGACATGACATACTTCTGCAACAAGTGAAGGGGACCTAAATGTAAGACGTACCCCGTGGGTGAGTATTAAAAACCCCTTCTCAGTTCGAATTAATTAACCGACTATGAGCCCTGCGAGCTGGTCAGGCTTAATCGATTGCAAAGATATCGTCCAGACCTAAGCATATTTATTGATAACATGGCCATAGGTCAAAATTGCGGCCTATCTATCCATCGTAGGCGTGCTGTCCAAATTGAGGTGCCAATAGACAAACCGGTTACTTCTACATAGTGTGCTGATTCGATGATATTTGGTTGGTTACCCCGAATGGCGGCGTGCACATTAAGTATCCCTATAATTTTCAAGGTAACAAAGATTTTGAAAAGCAAAGAAAACTGTAGCGCTGTTCTTCAATGCGAGGAGATGATATCACTCCTGCTTTCTTTGAGTTCATTAGTTAACAGTCTAGTATTTCCATCTGCTATCATCGCATAAAATATATTTCCACAGCGGAAGAATGTTTAATCAGTACTTTACTTGATCTGACGTTTTTCATCCATGTCACAAAATGAGGACATCTCTTCAGTATCATGGTTTACACGTACTGCATCCCTCTTTCAATGGGACTATATATTTGCCGGGTAACATTTGCACGATTGTAAAGTAATATCTTCCTGGTCTTGCTTACATATATCCATTCATGCCAAATGAGTTTCAAAGTTACTTTGAGCAACCGACTTCATAATTGGTGGCTGCACTTTGGATGTAATAAACCCAGGCAAGTTCGAACCAGGGCTGTAACCCCCCGACTCCGGACTCCCACCCAATTCTGGACTCGAATCCGTTTTTACTGGACTCGGAATTGGCCCGGAATGATTACCTCCAAACACTGAACTGGACTGAAGCCGCCTCGGTGCACAGCAGCTGGAATAGACCACTCTGTCACAATGGTTACCTTCACAACAGGTGTTGGTTATGTACGTCACTTCACTTACATTGCCAGGGCAGTCAGTGTAGGTACAGGAGCAACAGGCCTACACGTCCACCGGGCGGGCAACCGGAATGGTGGCCACTGGAATTGGAACTAGCTCGTCAACAGCTGATGACCTAGGTTAGGTGGAACCGGATACAACCCTGGTTCAAACGATGCCTTCAAGAAGCCATCCACTCTGATTGGCTAATGATTTGTGCAGATCAGAGAAATGTGAGATATACCTCAGGGTAGCTCCGAATACCACGAGAGTAGGCCTACACGGCAAAATAAGGCTACAAAACACTACTCTTAGCAGTTCCTTTGAGCGGTGCCAAAACATTTGTAGGTACATTGAAGGTAGGGCAAGGTAAACCTTACTTCAAGACTATTAGTATTTTCTACCGATAATCTGGCAAGTGGAGAGGAGAGGAGAATTTAGGACTTTATAATAGATTTCACAAACATTTAGTTTCATTGAAAACTGCGAGAATGACACATATTTGAGTTTTCATTTATATGCAGCTCATGTCCATAATCTGATTGCGAGTAGTACAATCCGGGTAACAGATTACAAGGGGGTTTGGCGGATGAAGCTGTTGAAAATTGAATCAAGAACACGGGTACAATGAAATAACGAAGGTTTCTTTGCGACCCCCCCCCCTCTGTCTTGAAAAGATTTTGTCGAGTTGGACATTGGATGCGAAGACGGGGAGGAGGGGGGGGGGGGCTCATGTTCAACGGTCCTCTTTATATGAGGATTGTAGAAATTGTAAAGAAGACAGAGACTGCACTGATTACCTGATTTTTTGGAGGGGACCGGGGAGGTGGGATGGAATGGAGTACATATTTTTCAAAATATAAGGATGCCTTGCTCTCACAGCTTCGTGTGAAACTGTTGCCCAGTTTTCTCAAGATGTACAAAAGAAATTCATTGCACAATTGCTATTTTACCCATCCATTCTTCACAAATGTGGCGTATCGAGCAAATAACTTGGAAAGAAAGCAGCATCTGTATTATTTCATTACAAGCTTACGGTTAATGCATGTATCACATAATTACGCTATTTGGAGGGCTTTACTAAATACGGTGTGCGCCATGATTATTTAATGAAATGATTTTGGTGGTTGCCAGTCTCAAAATCCGACCGAGTGGATTTGATTCTACATACCGCCCTCACTAGCTTAACCCCCCACAGCTTATTGGGTAATAATCAGATAATGTTCAACCTAATGCGGCATCATCAATATTTATCAACTCTAGTATACTTCCTTCTACCTTACTAGGGGCGGATCTAGGACTTTTGTTGGGGGGGGGGGGCTGATTGCCGATGACTGGCACGGGTTTGGAGCTATATTTTCCCAGTATCTAAGCGAAGCGCGAACATCGGTTCTCGCGTAGCGTACAACGATTTTTTTTTTTTTTTTGCAAAATGAGCTTCCCAGATTGCAGGAAATGGTCCTTCCCAGGCCTTGTAAGTTGCATCTAAGCATTCCTAATTCTGAGATCATAGGTTAAGAATTTGACACTTAAAAAAAGAAAAGTATTTATTTGTAATGGGTCACCTGTATTTGTTGTTCAGGTTCATGAAAAGTAAGAAATTAAAAACAAATTATTCGTAGGGGTAACAGTAACCTGATTAACAACCCTAGCTATGGTTTTGAACAATATTAGGTATTCTAATAGCTAATTTGAGTAATTTATATCACTTTTTACATTCTCTTTATTGTGTCTTGAGTTACACAAAAATTCCTGAAATTTTGTCAATTCCCGAATTTCCGAAACATTTCCAGAAATTAATTTTGGGTATTTCCTGAAGTGGAATCACTGGGATTGCAACTGATAATTTACATACAGTAAGTTTGTATGGGAGTTCTTCCATTCTCGATGCCGCGTAGCCGATGAACATTTGTGCTGCTTTGTAATTAACATTGTTTTTTCTGACGAGCCTGTGTATGATAACATTAATTAGGAATTTTTTCCGGTTGATAAAAAACTCCAGAACTGATCAGATGAACCCAAACAGCACATATTTGGACAGTAAAGAAAGGTAAGGGATCTACATAGCGTGGTCCGAAATAGGATTGAGACCTTCGATATCACCCTGTTCCATTTTCATCGGAAAACTTGAAACTGTATACTTTGAAATTGCTATTATTTTGACATAATTTTGTAACAATTATAAGACAATACATAATGTAGAAACAAGTTGGCTAAAATAAATGATCCATTCTACGAAAGTAAAAATTAAGCCTTGCAAAATTTTAGGGGACGCGGCGGGTGCGCCCCCCTTAAATCGGCCCCTGCTTACTACGGGACGAAAACTTGCTTGAAATAAGTTTCTTTTTTAGTGTTAGTAAAAGAAAGATGGCGCAAACCTCTAACAGGCCTATAAAGACTACGCATTTCTGACA
This sequence comes from Holothuria glaberrima, assembly GCA_009936505.3. Classification (NCBI taxonomy): domain Eukaryota; kingdom Metazoa; phylum Echinodermata; class Holothuroidea; order Aspidochirotida; family Holothuriidae; genus Holothuria; species Holothuria glaberrima. The sequence goes on along the minus strand of WURT03122298.1, from coordinate 25,664 downwards.
TGTTTTTGTTACCTGTGCCGCTTAAGGAGGGTCAGATTGACAAACCTTGTAGTCAACCGTTGATAATTGCAGTTACCATAGTCTCCATGATAGCAAACATAATATTGGAATTGCAGTCCGAATTTTCCGCTGAGTGTGAGGATTCAATGCTCGTAAATTCGACGTTTCTTGATTGGCGACCACTTAATGCTATTTTCCTCCAATCATTTAGTACCACAATATCTGGACCTTTTTGTAATTTTTATCATTTGAGCTGAATGTGTCATTTCCCAAAACGCTAGTTTACAGACATGACGGGGGGGGGGGAGGGATAAGACAAAAGTTGTTTAAGGTTAAGTGTTGTGAACCCTCTCTCCTCCCCAGCCACTACCGTCACCTACGGTCGGATGAGTGGATTTCTGGTTTGGTCAATGAATAGCCAATGAAAACAATCGACTCAGCCCTTCTGGTTTGGTCAATGAATAGCCAATGAAAACAATCGACTCAGCCCTTCGCGATTTAAAACTGAAACACCTTCAGTAACCCAGAAAAATTCAACATAATTAGATTAATCGAGCCAACTTTGGGTCCTGTAGGCCTACGCAGTTTGATACTGAGCGTTTAGTCGGTAGCCAGGAACGTTAATTTAGGGGCGTAAATGGGTGAGGGGCAAAGAGTATGGGGGAGGGGATGAAGACCAAGTAGTGGGGACAAACGACACCCAATTACCGGTGTCGGTCTTGCCGTGGTAGCTGAAATCAGATAGGACCAAGGACAACTACTGGCCGGGGAGTTCCCCTGGCCACGTGCTTGGCAGACACTGTGAAAGGATGATGTATTGTGAATTCAACTCAATATGAGTGTTGATATTTAAAAATCAGATCTATTTTTTCTTCTCAAATTTTAATTCCTCACATCGAACGTCCCTCCCACTTATGAGACGGAGCACCTCATCTGTGACAGAAGATAAACGGGTAATAGATCACGCTCCCTCAACTAAAATATTGCAAAACCCGAGTGAAATATTTTCATTCCGGTAAAAAAACCTTCCGAGTTCAATTTTAGCCCCTACAATAAGAACACTGCGACAAAGCTTGAAACAGTGAAAGAGAAATCCAAAACTCGATAATTATAATGAAAAAAAAAAACTTGGTAAACAAGTCATGGGCACGCCTGACCTTATAACTGACCCCACGCACATCTCATGCCGAGAGGCGTATTATCATGATGACTGGATCGTCAAAAGATGACACGTGGAATTAGTCTGACGCTTCAAATACGACATACCCTCGACCACACAATTATTTAAATAAAAATATGAATAAAACAAACCACTCATAGCGTTTAGCCGACCATTCGATATACACCCTGGGTGTAACGGAATCTTCTGCACTTTTGCCGACCCTAAAAGGCTACGTGATGATATCAGTGTCGTGGTTCAAGTCAATTGATGATAAATCACTTGCCTGGGTGTCAAATATGGTGTCATTTCAAAGTGATGTGCTCCCACAAATGACAGTCTTCCAAGTTCCAAAGGTAGTACCATATGCAGCGACAGAAAATCGTACAAGACCCTTTATATCATTCGTGTGAAATTTCGGCTAAGCTCCGTTTTCAGAAGAACTGAAATGGTGGTGAAACGCCATTTTCGTCCTATCAAGAAGGCCACAAGCTTTCTTTCGGTACTAAGTTTTCAACTGTTGACGGTAACCTGATTTTTGTAATTGGTTTACCGTCAAACCCGTTTCAGTGCAGTTGTATATATAAGATTGAGAGGAGGGGGTAACCTCTCTACTCGAGAACTCTGACATTTTCCGAAGTAATCTTTGATGTTAAAAAACCTTCAAACAAACTGTAATTAATTGCAAGTACTGCAGTCCCTACCCCCAGTTAAGGCAGCCATGTCACAGCCTGCGTAGCTGTATTCTAGTTCTTACTGCACGGGCCAGACGGGAGAGTGGATCGGCGGATGAGAGTAAAGCGAAAATTTCCATGTATTATTGAAATGGAAAAACTTTGTTGTCAAATTTTAGATCACGTTTAGAAAGGGCACTGACTCGTATTATGCTTTAGCTAGCTTTGAATGCAGCACTAATAGGAAAGCTTAAGTTTTTGTTTGTGCCCGCGCCTGTATAAGACAATGATTCCTTATATCTCTCCATTTCTTTAATTACTGCAGTTTAGTGTAAATTTGACGGTCACTTCCTTGACTAATCTTTTCCACACATTTACCCTAAAAAAAGTTGCTTTCTCACTTCATAGTTATCACTGCAATCTCCTTGGATGATTGCACTCAAATGCTGAATACTGACTATTATTATACCTGGAACAATAGACTAGTTTATTACGTTACAGAAGTGTTAATCTCGATTTCAAGCGACGTCCGTCTTGTTTTATCAATTTAACAACACCTTCACCCCACCAATGAAATTTTACCATGCCATGCAATTCAGTTCATGGAGAGAATAAACCGCAACTTGAACTACCTTTCTGGAAATTTCCGTGCCCAGTGAATGCACAGTTCGCTAGTAAGTTACATTACGGGACTTCGGGCACTGTATGGCTGCTAGGAGCGAAAGGAATGTCTTTCTCAAGTTTGTGGGATAAACCGAGAATCAGGACAAACGACTTTTCTTTAATTAACGTTGCTTTATTTGTTTTTGAGGTTCAATTATCATCAGTTCTAGTCTGTTGCCGTTCAGAAGCGAAGCGTGTCCGAAGTAGTCTCAAAGTACTGTTTACAAACATCGAGACGGCCCAACTATTTTCAAGCTTGAGCTAACAAGATTACCATAACAACGAAACTGCTTGTCTCTGTGACACTATAAGCCAATCCCAAGTGTCATATTACAGACGCTCATCCCGCCCCCTGGAGACGTTCATCCAATGCCGTGGCGCGTTACAAAGACCTCAGTTGTTGATGCTCGTTTAGAATGTTGCCAGGAGAGAGATTTCATTCATTGTTTTGATCGATGAACTAATCTCAACATACGCTCTAACTTCTTATCATTTGAAGTAAAACAGCTGATGACCGCAGAAGCTTCGGACGATAAGAAGGGGTAAGGCCACATAGCCTAGATGTCCTTTATTTTCGTTATCTAAAGAAATCTTTCGGACACTCAAAACTTGTGAAGCTTGGAATCATGAACTCAAAAGTTGGATCGCGGGATTTGTAAGGTGGTTACTTCCAAAGAGACACGGCAGCTACACATACTATCTATCGTGAAAATTCGACAAGAAACTTCGGTATTTGAGAGGTCAGGAGTGGATGACTTTCTGCCATTGGATTTGAAACAACGTTGGACTTCTCGGAATCAAATTATTAAGTGTAGGCTAGCTGAGTTGAAGCACGTTTCAGTTGGTAAGTAGGCTAGTATGGGTTGTATTAAATATTGTATTTTTTATGCACGGTTTATAGGCAAGGGTGAGATTTTTCGAAATTCTTTTCATAATTCAAAGGACAAAATACGGGACGCAGTATAATTTTGTATGGCCCTGTAGCCTACTAGTATACTACTGTAAGTTACTGTGTAGGCAGTCGAATGTAGCTGATCAGTTTTATGTTTATTGTGTTGTCCCAGGCCCGTCACGAAGTAGCGTATCTCTATTATGCATCATAGCCTAGCAAGACTTCAAATTGCGAGAGCCCACGTGTTACCTAGGCCTAGGCTAACTGTTAGTTTTAAATTAGTTTATAAATGGATATCTTTTCATACTGATTCAGTGTGACAAATCTTGATGAGGACAAGTTGCAAGCCACTTTTTTCATGTTGGTACAATATGGTACAACTATAGACTACCCTGCCAATAATAAACCTCACCTCGCTTCGGAGGCACAGTCACAGTACTGAGGCTCAAACTCAAAGTAACGAAATAACACAAATTCATAAACAGCCACTATGAATGTGTCTGCTCCTTCACTCAAAACTGGAGGCTCAGTGGACTTGGACAATTTTGAAAAAATGTTAACACAAAAAACACATAATTATTGCATTGCAAAATAACATGAATTCATAAACGGCCACTGTGACTGTGCCTCCGCCCAAAACTGGAGGATCAGTGGACTTGGATATATTGAACAAGAAAAAAACGTTAAAAAACACACATGATTATTGTGTTGCAAAATAACACACAAAACATATGGTGACTCTTCTCAAGTAGCCCATCTTGGTGGCCACTGCGACTTCCCTTCCTAGTTTTCAAAAAGGAGTTTTTTTTTCGACCATGACGGGGTATTCTATAATTACTCTGCTACAACATTTAAATTTTAATGATGGCTTAGCCTGTGACCTTCTGATAGGCTCAAAAAAAAAAAAAAAAAAAAAAAAAAAGGATGAGAACAAAACAAAAAACTTAAACCTAGGAAAAGACCATCAACACCTACTTAAATCATTGCCTATAGGCCTAGGCTTAACTTCTTTGTGGGGCAAAATGGCAAAAATTGATGTCATGATTGTCTACCAAGAACTTGTGAATTTACATGTCAATTTACTGAAAACAGACACATTTTTGAAAGAGTTCTGCAAACTGAAAATGGCTACCCTTCAGTGGCTTTGCTTAAAACTAGGCACAGATGTTTTCCTTGTGTCATGTGACACATATAAATTTCATTTGGGTAAGCCTAAGTAAGACTGTCAGCTAGGCTGCAGTCATATGTTTATAATTAACATAATGAACATGATTCCCCCTCAAGTGAAAATTACTTGCTCCCATGGTAAAATTACTGTTAGCCAAGTTGCAAACAGTGGTGCTCAGTATGTATTACATACACAAGTTTCTTTGATTTCCAATGAAGAGCAAGGTTCATTTTGAAAAGGAGGCTGTTAGTTAGCTTTTACATGTTAAAAGAAACCTACTGTAAATATAGGAGCTCTGACAAAAATTTGCATTTTGTACAATCTTATAAAAGTAGTGCATGAGATATTAATCAGATGAAGAATTATCACATTTTCAACACTCCTGATTGTTTTAATTCACTTTGAGTAGTCAGTTTTTATAACAAAATGCACTAATCTGACCTTTGACAACCACAATGTAAGTACCATACACACACCTTCACCAGAAATCTCAAAGTTAAGTTCCTATTAAAATTGTACGTAAACAAAAAGTCAGCAAAAAAATATCGAGCTATTGGATAAAAGGTCCTGGACATGTGTATTTACATCAGTTATAGTACACATGTCCCAACCTGCTGAATTATTTATGAAGGATTGTTTTCAGTTATTAGCTGGTGTCTGTGAGAATTTTAATTAATTCAAGACAACCTCATGGTTTACTAAAAGGTGCTGTGTTTAAGGGACATACAGTAGCCAGTGGATGCAAAATATGAAATAGAAAAAATATATTACTGAAAGAAAACATGACTTAAAGGGAAGGAGCAGTCACCCAAATTTATTTGGGAACATAAATCTAACCAATTTCGTTATATTTCCTTTACAAAATATCTTTCAAGATTATATGCACAAAATATTGCATAATATTAAAGGTAAATTACAATTATTCTGCTTGAATTGAACAATTTAGAAACAAATATGGTCAATTTGAATGAAACACTCATTCTTAAATTAGGATACAGTGGTGCCAGGGTTTCCTTCAAGGGGGGAGGGGAGGGGGATTTGTCCCCCCTTTCCAGAAGGAGGGTAAAATCCCCCTTTTCATTTCCATAAAAATAAAAAAATTGTCAATATCTTGATTTCTTACTTAAGAAGATACTTCTGCAGCAATGTTTGAACTTTCACAAGTAAATGGCCTTTAAAACCCTTCAAATTGCACCTTACAAGAGCCTTGAAGCAAGCTTTCGTCCCCCCGAACCCACTTGTAACTTTGGCCAAGGACAGCATCAATTTGGACTGGGGTTTAGCTGTAATAACCCCCCCCCCTTTTTTGAGTTTCTAATGGAATCCCTGGGTACACTAATTCAAACTGGAGTGGCTGCATTTCCCTTTTGTAAAGCTTTTCTCAGTTGCTATTATTGTTGCCTGAAAGAGGAAAAATGGCAAAATACAAACCATACTTCTTTCATTTGATCAAAAATACTAAGAAATAGAAATGTCTACAAGAGTACATGTATACAATAGTTTGAAGCAAAAATTTCATTTTGTTTTTTAAACAGGTCCCTTTTGTTCTTAACAAGGAGCAAATGACAACCAAGGTGATTACAATGCCAATACTTACATCAAAGGACATTGCCACCAAGTTTAAAGATAATTGGTTGGCACAGAATCAGCAAATTCATGTAATGGCACCATCAATCAAACAAGAACCAATCGTGGATGATAATTTAGATGACAGTTTAACTAGCCTTAACTGGCTTCACAACTTGAAAATAATGAAAATTGGACAGCCTACACCGCCAAGCAGCCCAACTCCAGTTTCCATGGCCAATCATCATCCAGAAGATTTGCCGTCATACGTCCAAAAACAGCAGCTGATGTTGACAAACAGTAACAACAGATCTGGGCTTCAAGATATTAAGCCTTTAATGAGGACACAAAGCGTTCCAGACACAATAGACTATAAAAACAATAGTGCAGTCAAACCCCCATACTCTTATGCCACACTGATATGGATGGCCATGAAAGATTCTAAAAAGAGTAAAATAACTTTGTCCGCAATTTACAAATGGATCACAGACAACTTCAAGTACTATCAAACCGCAGAACCTAGTTGGCAGGTTGGTTCATGCAATTTCCTCCTTTCCTTATTCTATATACATTTTATTTTTTTATATATTTCTGTTATGTAGGCCTATAAATGAAAAATTGTATTTGAAACATTTTGAGAAGAGATTAGGGAAAGGTTGGTAGAGGGGGATAAATGAAGGTAGCAGGAGGTGGTACACTCTTCTTATCTTGTCTTGTTCAAAAAGGTGGTCTTGTTAATGGATGTTGCTTTAATATCAAAGTCATCTCCCATTTGTAACTAACTGTATACAAGTAGATTGTATCATTCTATTCTATTTACAAAACAATAGGATTGGTGTCATATTCTGACATCTGCATGAGAAATGAGAGGAACATACAAAACTGCAGTTCGCAAATTTAGTACTGTTTCCACACTTTTAATCCATGAAATCACAAACTGTTTCACACACATTTGATGAATATATATCAAACATTTGGATGTCAGCCAGTGTACATATAGGCAGTTGCCTATGTCAAATTTTGAATTTGAACTTGTCCCTGCTTATGTTTGTACCGGGAGTTCATAAGGTTATATCAGAAAGAGAGTATGCAGCCAGATAACTTTCTGTGACAAAAGTCTGATGACAACAATGAACCTTAATTAGAATGACCATAACCTTGTAAAGTCATACATTGTGGTCCCCACATCACAGTACTGTAGGTTTTAGGCTTATTAAGCCTCTCACAAAGGCTTTCAGAATTGACTCAGTACAAGTTATGGATGAGCTTAGGTGTACTTTACCTACACTGTGTGATCAGTGTTAGGGGGTTAGCATCCACACTTGTTTGGTTTGAATAGGGAGCTTAGCCAACCATGATTTGTGTGCAGCAGTGTGATCTTAGTAAATATTGATTTCTTAACCATTCAATGAACTACATCAATAGAGCAAAGTCAGGATGAAGGGTCAAACCAAAGTTGACCTCTGTACCTTGTAGGGGGTGCCTGACTTGAGTATAGATTTTGCATGAGATGGGTTCTTAATTCTTAATATCACTGGTAAGTGATGTGAAAGTGGAAAATGTTTGGGAACAAACAGTACTGTAAAACAATCCCATACTGCAGGCATGCAGACCTACTGTACTGTCAAATTTTAAATATGATTGTGTAACATGGTAGCACACCTCTGTTACAGTATACCATTTTTCTGCTGTCTTGAACTGTAGATTAAAGAAAGTAAATTTTTATAAGACTTCTGGCCTTTCAGAACACGTAAAGAAAGTATCCTACAACACCCCCCCCCCTACCCGATCATTTCCAGTTTGAAGGTTTTTTTGTCGCAAGACATTCAAAATTACCACTGAAAAAAAAAATGGACGGTGTGAGTGATAAAGCCCCCCTCCCCATGTAAGAAACCTTTCTGTGGTACTGATGAAACGAAATATCTGAGTTAGTTAGATCAGATTTAATGACACATCAACACGAATGTGTTATATGGTGTCAACTAGATAAAACACAAAATGCCCTTTGTATGTTAATCTACCATGGAGATGTTATATATGTGACAGAAATGTGTACAACATCAACAAAAAGAGCTGTATTCACCTCAGTAAATTCACTGACCAAAAAAGGAAGGCAAACTTGCACTAGAGTAGTTTTACCATAATTTACAGTAATTTACATAAATCTTGTTTCATGATTATGTAGTAAGTCGTAGGTAGATCCCAAACCTAGTCAATGTGATAGGCATAGAAGTTTTTGCTTGAAAATTAATATACTGCACCTCACGACATTTCATCGTTTTAACCCCAAATTGGTGCTGTTATTGTGAGAGCTACAATTGAGAGCAAGTCTCAACTGAAAGTTGTGCACTATCAGCAAGATGGGAGTTATTGATCTTCATGTGAGGTATATATGCAGTATGGTATGATGTACAGTGGAAATTGCCAATTATATAGAAAATATATACCACTTGATTTATTCTCAGCACAGAATCAATAAATGTGACAAAGAAAATATGCAAGATCGAACTGATAAGGCTGGAGGAAAAGATAAACATGTTATTCGAGTCTACTGTATGAACTCTTGTTATTTTGTAGGTTGGTGTTATGGTAGTTATTCCATGTGAGTGTGGAAGTTAATATTGAAAATGACTTGTGGATTTGTGTCTTCAAATTCAGAAGTGATAGCTCTTTGCTACTGTTACAAAATGAACTATAAATTGACAGTCTTACAGTAGGAAATCTAAATGAAAGTTTGTGCATTATAAAGCATGTTAAGTGAAATATTGCTCAAATCTTGCTGTTCATAGGAAATATGAACAGTGCATGGTCAAGCTTCTGAAATAAAAAAAATGGACACCTGCTTAACCAAAGCTGGAAATGGTACAAATTAGCACCTGAAATAAGTTTCAAAAATAAAATTCAGTACTCACCAATGATAATTGATAAGGTCACTTTAGTGTTGCAAGGAATTTACCGATACACATGTGCGATCATGAGCAACTTGTGGTAATCATGTTGTGCTTCCTGATTGGAATTTTATTTGGCTGTGGCTGTGGGGAAGGTATTGTGAGTGTGTCTGGTGGGGAGTGTGGGCACTAAGAAGTGTGTGATGTTGTGAACATAATATCAAGAGGCCCAGCAATTTTTTGTGCAATTATAAAATAAAAATGAGTTTCTGAAATTATTTCTTGTAACCAAAAATGCAAACTGTAAAGTCACTCACCATTGAGGAATGATACAGATGAAATTAGTCCCATGAATGAAAACAAATGGTGCACCAATGCGTCCAAAATATTTGCAGTGTACAGCCCTGGTATTAATCATGATGTAATGGACAATAATTCAACAATGTCCATTTAAGTTACATACATTTGGCGGCCAACAACGAAGCAGGGTGTTAAATTGATTTGCACACCTCATCTAGTGCATGGATCAGAGATGCAGGGAGGTCAAAGAAACCACAGTATATTTATGCTTTTCTGATTTGTATGGTGCCAATTACATACAGTAGCATTTTTAGACGATTAAACTGTGACATCAGATTTAACACTTGTAACTACATTAACAATAAGTTTACTTTTTCAAATCAATGCATCACATCATATGTAATATCTTTCAATGTACTTAAAAAATTATTCCAGTGGTACTGCAAGTGATAATGGTAGGAAATAACTTGAAACTTGAAAGGCAGTAGAAAGTGTTGAACTTTTATGTACATCGCAATGACAGTGTATTATTATGATAATATGGCAACTTCGAAAAAACATTCTCCTAGAAAGGCATGTTGAAATTTGGCCCAAGGACTTTGTTAACCTAATATTTTTTTCAAGTTGGAAATAGACTAGGCTTGTGGTTACATTGTAGTACAGTAAAGCATCTGTTTGTCCCAGCTCAGGTCAGACTAGTTCTGCATACTTTACCTGCAGGCATTCAACATGTGGTTAGCTGTAAACTTCTAGTCTCCGCCCCTCTAAGCATTGGAAAGTGAGACAATAATAATAGCCTCACTAGGGAGGATTTGGTTACTGCTGCCCCTGATGGTTCTGCTCAGTAGGAGATCAAATTAGCCTTGAGACTTGTCACTCTGAAAGTCTAGGTCTGCCTTCCAACAGTGCAAAGGGTCGTCTAGGGTCATGGCACAAAAGTCAAGGTGTGGACAGTAGCAGTGTCCTGCAACAGGCTATCAAACATAAAAAATGTTCATAAAGTTTAGTGCAAAATGGTATTGTTTATTTGGTGGTGAAGGTTAAGGTAAATCTGGGGCTGGAACACAGTTCTTTATGGTGATGATGGCTTCTGGAGTAACTTGAATGTCATTGTCGTACTGTATGGGGCATTTGAAATCAGTTCTTGACACTGGTTTTATCTTAATTCAATAGACGGTACATTTTTTTTTTTTGGATGAAAATGAAAAAGAACTAACTGTAGGGAAAACATTGGAAAACATCTTACAGAGAATCTACAGAAATCGTGATCATGTTCTTGGATGTAAAATGTTTTGTCAATGTTGATGTAGAAATTTTCACTCTGTCAGCTAGACCAGCAGTTTCTTGTCTTGATTTTTAATATGCAGGCTACAGTACTAGTACAGTAAATCATTATACAGGCCATACATGCAGTCCCTTGCCAAGTTTGTTTTGAAAGTAGGAAGTGCTTTTCTCACAAATTCTGACGTACAATTTGATTCCATGAATCATAAATTACACATGCACACAAAAGTTCATTAGAGGGTTTAGAAATTTTTACTTATATACTTTATACAGGGCTCTCATGCTTGGGGGAAATTGAGAAAAACTTGGGAAGAGTTTTTGGAAGTTTTTATAATTTAAAATAGTGTTTGATTAGTTGCCTGTATTCAGTGTCATTATTGGCCAAATTTCCCACTTGCTGCATGTTTCAGTATCATTACAGTTTACCATAAAAGCCAAAACCACCCAGAGGTGTGCTATACTACATAGTGTATTTGACTATCATTCCCATGTGAAAAGGACACAACAGTTATAGTAGTAGTACCCAAAGCTTCTGGTTTAGTGTTCTGCATTCAGTGCAGTGCAGTGCAGTGCAG
>WURT03122276.1:0-11741 GCA_009936505.3 Holothuria glaberrima | reverse complement strand
TGAAATTAAGGTTGAAAAAACAAAGGCTAACATGAGCCATATATGGTATGTCCATCTCATGAGGTCACATATTTGCACATTTAGCTCATGTTTATTCATGACACAAGTGTGAAATAGAAATAACCCTGTAAAATGGTCAATATTTGATGGATTTTAATGGGAATCCCGGCTATTTTCAGGATATTTAATGCTTTTTACATCAAATATCCATCTATGTTATTTTCATGTCACAAAACCTTTAAGCTGTAGGCCTAATTCAAACTGTTGGGATGTAGGGATGAATGAACACCTCAATTTGCTGATTTGGACACTTTTGGGTCTGAAAAATTAAGATGTTTAGGCACTTTTTGCCAAGTTTCTCCTAAGAGGAAAAAATGGTTGAAAATTTTTTGGCGGCCAACAGCAGGGGGTCAGGACCCCCTGGACCCCGTAAATCCGCGCCTGAAGGATACTGCATTCACCAGCAGTCCGGACCCCACGTTACTACCAGTCAGACCTAGGGTTAAACCTATAGTACCCAATTTAAAGATTCCGCTTATCTCAACGTACTTGTTTTCTGTCACCTATACTTGACTGAAATAAGCTATAAATGACAAGGAAATTAACTCGAGTTAGACACTGGACGTTTACATGCGTCGTCTGACATCTTGCTAGAAGCTCCCTCTCTCTCTCACTCGGTTGTTTTTATGCCCTATGGCAGTGGCGGATCCAAGGGGAGCAACATGAGCGCCCCCATTAGCTGTCATGCGTGAAAAGAAGTTGAGGCGAAAGAAGAAAATATACCACCATTTGCATCTCAGCCCTCTTCCAAAGGCAAAACTTTTTCAAAGTGGGGGAAGGGATGTCCCATCCCCCGGACAGCAATCAATCAAAATTTGCGCCCTGTATTGAAAATTCTTGAATACGCCCCTGACCATGGAGTTTTGCAACTGACAAAGAATGTGATGGATTAGTCAAGGATTGCACTGGTATCGACGGTGTAAGTACTGCAGTGATGATTTTATACCATTAAGGCGCGGGCCCCTGCAAACGTATGCTTCGTACCATGGCCTACTTGGACCACTTCCGAATCCACCACTGAATCCCTCTAAAACTCTTCTGTTTCCAGTTAGGCAAACTTCTAAGATGTCTAGCCAAGAAAGTATCAAGACTGAAAAGCCCACCCTTAGGCAACCCCACAATTTAAGCCCAGGCTAAACAACACACTGAGTGATGATGTTACCTGATTCAACCTCTTGCTTCCGACATGTCTTTATTCCGAATTCTCTATATTTGGACAAGCATTGGCAGAAATCCATGGGGGATGGGGTGACATATCGTCCCCACTTTTTTACAAGAGGGGAAGCCCTGCACACACATCCCCCAGGTTTCCAAGTATGTTGCAAAATAATACGCTCTGTGTTATAATTTCTGGTTATTAAATAGATAACTAGGGTGAAAGTGTGAAATAAAGTAAATCATTAATTATGACTCCAAAAGGCTATTTTTCGACGCCCTACGCGCCCCTCATCTTTCTTTCTTTTCTTATTACAATTTGTCAGCTTGAGCAAGAATAATATTCCACCGCCCAATGGAAATCCTACCTCCGCAACAACAAGCGGTAACGTATCTGCAGTGGAAGGCCTATGACGGTTGATTGGAAATGGTAGCTAAAATATATGCCGACTGACAGACTGAAAGGGCAAAGTGAATGGCAGAGGAAACGGGAAGAAGGAAAGACATTTTTGTAACTTGCAACTAACTGCATGGATAACTTTTGTAAAGCAAATGAAGTAGAACATTCTGCGCTGTCTTTAAAATTCTATTTTTGGCGTGTCAATTCCTTTTAGACAGCTAGAGAAGTATTATTGTTTCAGTGCAACTATGTATCCTAACGTCTACCTCTCCCACCCAAAACCCCCTTGCACCATCAACTTCCACCGGTCATTTCTCCAAATTCAATTACAAAAGATAACAGTCAAGTTCCAAGTTTGAGGGCTAAGTTAGAGCAAATTGAATGCTAATTTTCAGATAGTGTCGAACCTGGTCGGTATATAGTGTTCATCGGAAAATAAAAGTTTACCCCTGATAAGTAACCTCATATATACCACTGCCCACAAGCCCTTTCAATCATCAAATTAGCTAACTTTACGTTCGACGTAGGCCACAAACGGTATCGTAAAATTATCATTTTTGTGGCCTATTAAATAGGAATCCAGTTTCCTTTGAAAAAAAAAGCTCAGACTTTTGTAGATACCCCAGGGCTTCCGGGGACTGTACCTCCTGGGCCCCTTCTACATTGGCGTAGCCAAAGGGGGGGGGGGAAAGGGAGCCATGGCCCCCAATCGAATTCTGAAAAAAAATATTTTTTTATAATTTTTGTAATGGAACAAAAAATTGACTTCAAATGATGCTAAATTTTGCACCAGATTTCATCTGATGGTACTTATATATTCAAAAATTTCTCAAACAGGAAGAGGCCACCCCTCCCCCAGGACGACACACGCCCTCCAGCTAGCCCCCTCAAAACAAAAAAACCTGGCTACACCAGTGGCCTTCTAAGAAGATGCCTTTCGACCCTGCAAACATAAGAAAATGGTCGAATTATCTCTTTCTATGGGTCGCGTATAAAGATAGACAATGTAGCAATCTAATACCAGGAGTACGACAACAGTTCAGGGCATGTGCCAGATTTGAAGGAAATGTTTCTCGTTATGAAACTTTTAAAAAAGAAAAGAAAAAAAAAAACAAATACATTTTCGGTTCTGTTCGTTTTTAACTAGGATAGGAGTCAGTCACCCCAAACCTGATCTATTCTTGTTCTCTATAAAGATAGATTATTCTAGTTCTTATCAGATACACCTCTCCTTAAAAAGCTCTTAATCCTTGTTTCAACCATTAGGTGTACCTTTCACCCCTCCTTCAATGTCAAGAAACGACTTAGCCCCTCCTTGCTGACCTATTACATTACCAAACAATGCTGAAGATACTGCATTTTCTTGTGAGACTACCTCTTTTTTCGCACAATCTACTGTAGCCTACATTTAGCAGATCTTCATCTCCACGGCCTCCTCAAATATAGCCAGGAGGTGGTCTTAAGCGCGGGTCACACTACAGCGATTTCGGATCGGATTACGGTCCGATTTTTTTTAGTTTTAGGTTAGAATCTTCTCCATCTCTGATCGGAGGGAACCAAAAATTTGCCACTCTGTGTAAATATATGATTTGTATCACATGACTATGAAAAAGAAATGTATACTAATTTTTTCGTGACGTCACATCGACGGACAGCTTTTATCGGACACGCGTAGTCCGATAAAAACTGTCTGTCGATGTGACGTCACGAAATAATTAGGTTACATTTCATTAACATAGTCCTCTAATACAAATCGTATATTTACACAGAGTGGCAAATTTTTGGTTCACTCCGATCAGAGATGGAGAAGATTCTAACCTAAAACTAAAAAAAAATCGGACCGTAATCCGATCCGAAATCGCTGTAGTGTGACCCGCGCTAAAGGGTGGTGATGTGGGGAATCATGCCACACTGTGACAAATACAGTTACGCCAATCGCAAAGCTCTCCATATGGGCATGGGTTCCAGGGGCGTTTCTTAGAGATGAGTATTGCAGGTAAGGGGAAAGGAGTCATATCGCAATATTTCCCCACGAAACGAGTGAGGCTGTGAGGCATTGTTTTTTCTCTCACTTTCCCCAGCTACGCGCCAGATACACGACAAAACCATCGCGTAGATCTCTTTCAATAGAGGTCAAAAGGAATTTGCAGTCTTTTATGGAAAAACTGTGAAAACATTGTAAGACGATCTCAAAGAGAGAAACATGTATCCCCGTGGATAACCCCTTAAATGGTTGTATCATTTCTTTTGTTCTTGGGGGAGGAAAAGGCCATTTTGAGGTCATGTACTCAAACTAAGCAGCTAATGTCGAATATGACATAACAAGCATGAAATATGTTTTTGACATGTTTGACTGGCATGCATTCATATGAGGTTTGGGCCAGGTATTGTGCCCTTCACCCCCAAGCAGTGGCGGTGCCAGCGGGGGATTTCCCCACCAGTCAGAACCTTTGACCCCAGATGCTCCCACTCAACTTCTGAAGAATAGTGACCTGGCGGGAGGAATAGCCTAATACATTAAATTAGTAGGGAATCTTTGCATTGGATAATGTATTATGAACCAAAATATACCTATCCTGAGACTTCATTTTTTTACCCAGAGATATGCTAAAACCTTAGAGCTTCCAGGGGCTTCGCCCTCGACCCCACCGGAACTTTGCCCCTGGACTCCACAAGGGGCCTTACGGCGGCCCCTGGACCCCACATGTTAAAGCTCGCGCGCGAAAATCTTTTTACTTCCAACAGTTTCTTTTGCCCCCCCCCCCCATTTTAAAAATCCTGGGCCGCTACTGCCCCAAGTTTTCGTGACAGTGTTAAAATCCGTGAAAATGTGAAAAAATATCGTGGCAAAGTTCTTGTGTACGGCCTAGAAACTAGGGCAAAGTGTCGTCTGGGTCTCCCGTACTTCTATGCAGTGTACCAGACAAATCGAGAGCAAGAAACCGATTTGCTGATTTGTGAGTACCTTACGTGATGTCACTTTTTTCATCTATGCATTTTTACTAGCGAATAGCGAAGTATATCTGACATGTTTTCGACTTGCAACAGTCATTAAGTCCAATATGGTGACATTTCTCTTTTCTTGTTATATCCTGTACTTCTTGTATAATATTGTAAATTTTGTAAACCGTAATTTATACAAGTTAAGTGACTAAAAATGGTTGTTAATATAATTTGAAGAAAAAAACATGCTTTTCTCCCTTCCGAGTGACTATCCTAAGTCCAATTCGAAGCCTCCATCGCCTCTTTACCGTTTTGTAGACTGATACAAACAACTTGTTTACTCTCTCCCACAAGCTGACAAGTACTCTTTAGAAAGAGAACCAAGCAACGATATCAAGCAAGTAGTTTCAACGGATCCAGTCAATACAAAAGTTAGCTAGTCGCTAAAATGAAATCACAGTAATCACAATATACGGTTTTGAAGTATTTCGTACAAATCTAGGGTTTTCTAAGGCTAGGTTATGTATTCCTACCAACTAATTACGTATTCATATCAGTGATGGCAGCGCTTGAGAATTTTCCTAAGATATTAGTAATCTACGGATTGACTTGATAAACTTGGGAATTGGACTTGTTACTTGGGAATGTGGAGAATTTACCCGTAGAATTTAGACAGAATATCTTGGGAGTTGGGAATAGCCAATTCGAAACATTTTGCCCTTGTAGAAGCTTTTAAGTGATTACATCATGAGTTAAAAAAGGGTCTAAGCTCAAATCAAGTTTTGAAATATTAAAGGGGTACTTATTCTAAGCAAAGCAATCTGGTGAAATTTCCGTTGAAATCCGATGTGTGGTTCTCAAGATATCAGCAAATAAAGTTGCCACATTTTCAACACAAAGTGAACTCGAAGCAGGCACGTCATAGCCTCACATTAATGAGCAGTCTTTTGTTTTCCTTACAATTTCCGCTTGCCTCTACCCCGCGGAGCGGACTCTGTTTGCTCAGCTCCTTAGCTTCCCAAACCACCTGTGGGGATATGACTGAACAAGGAATATGCCGTACAGTCTGCTACGTAGGCAAGCTTGTCTCAAGCTCACATTGGGTCACTCACAAATGTAGTAACTTCTTTTGTTGATATCTCGAGTAATACATGTCCGATTTGAATGAAAGTTTAAATTTTTGCTTAAACCCTTCTTTTAACAGGTACTTGTCATCCACTAACGGAGGTAAATGGCACTTTTTACGCTTGAGTGAAATTTCATCTCTTTGATTGCTACATAATGCTGTTTACAAGCACGCAGTTTGGCAGTTTGGGAACGTTTCTAGTTACCTTGGGAAATCTTGGGACTTTCAGGCAAATGATCTTGGGAATTTTGTAAACACGCTGGCATCTATGATGCATTATGATTATGAAGTGGTTTTAATTAAGGACGCGAGTGCGAGAGCTCAACTGACTGCTTATACCGTACCATAAGTATGAATAATGCGGCAAGACACAGAGCAGGTTCGTGTAGCCTGCTTTTTGTTACCACACAGGAATATTTTTTCAGATTGAGAAAAGCCTCAATCCGCTTTAGCCTACACCCATGCCATCCATTATGCTACCGAAGCCTTCACAGTCCCAGTGGCGGAGCAAAGGGGGGGGGGGCTGGGAGGGGCAGCCGCCCCTCCCTACACGGAACAGGGGCGAAAATGAAGGTAGGGGATAAAGAAAAACATCGAAAAACTTAAAGAATTAGAAAAAAGGAGGAAAAGGCAGACGAAAACGTGTACTTTTAGCATCCCTTCGCACGGGCGTAGAAGCCCAGTTCGATTGGGGGGGAGGGGGGAGGTGGGGGCTGTAATGACTTGCCTGAAAAGTGTGACCAGAAATTTTCTGCGCGCATTCAACATGTTAATGTACATATTATACAGACATGCATCATTATTACATCGTAATGATCGCATGCCAATTACATTTAATCACTTGTCGTGTTATTGCCCTTTCATTTTGGTTAGAAATTTTGTCGAAGTCCTTACAATAGTAATGATAATAATCAGTGGCGTAGCCAGACTTTATCTCATGGGAGACCATGCAGTATGTTGTGAGATTGCTGGCCTGGGGTAGTGGTCTAAGGGGAGGGATGTCCTCATCCCCTTTGAAAATTTAGGTGTCCTCACATGCAATCTGGTGCCACATATGCTTTCTTTGAAGTAAAATTTGTGTTAAAAAATTTACATATTTTAAGTACTAAAAAAATAAAATCAGCATCAGTGAGGAGGGCATGTCCTAAATACGCCACTGATAATAATAAGTAGAACCATTGAAAAACACTGGTTAATTACCGAATATATAGGTACTGGTGCAAAATCACCTTTATTTTAATTGGAAGGAAAAAAAGGAAGTTTTTGATTTCCTTTAGATACATCATGTCAATTTTTTTTCTTTCAGTAGGTGCCCGAAAAAATTTCAGCATATTGCCCGAATTTTCACAGAATTTTTGGGTTAGGGCTGCAGCCCCCAGCCCCCGTCTCCTATGCCTATGCCCCTCTGCCTCCCGGGTCACTATGAATTGTTAATCCGTGACGGCAAGAGGGCTTAACTTGAGCGGTGTGATGCGGTCATGTTGAATGTAAAGAATTCAGAAGTCTGAACTTGGACAACATCATTGACAAGTTCTTGAGGGCCAGACCTGGACGGTTTGGTCGCCTGTATGTGTAGAAATGGACACTGCACTAGCTGTCTTCAGTCTGGGGGGGGGGGCACGTCAAGTCACTTGCCCCCTGCAAGCAACCCTTGTTCCACCACTGCACAGTTCACTGTCGCTTATGGCCACCAAAGGGTTATTGCATGAAAGTGCTACCTTCGCGTGAGCACTTTCCATCGTTAAAGACATTAAAACGCAAACCTCAGACAGCTGGATAAAAGACTTCATCACATTTGTTAGAATTTAGCTCACGCACCTCGCTTTTAACTATGACGTCATTGAGCTGATTCTGTGGCGCATTGGTTAAGGCGCTAGTCTCATCCTCGAGTTTGTAAAGTAGAGGTTTGAACCCTCACAGCGCAGATCTGTCGAACTTTTTTTCCCCTTCAGTTTTAGATTCGCGAGTGTGAATGCCTCGCATTCTGGTCTCTGTAAATACAAACACAAACTTCAATATGAGTCAAAGTTACCTGCTAAAATTATGTCCCGATGTCAGGAATAATATTGCCTGTGTAGCGCCTCTGTGACTGCCACCCCCTTAGGCTGCCGCCACTCAGTTTTTTCGTAGCGATAAGCTGGACGAAAAAAATTTGTCCGCCAAGCGGGGTAGGAATAATACTTTAATTCTGTTTTGAAACAAAAACTTCATGGATCTGAATTTTCAATATAAGAAGAGGGAAAATGTCTAACCTGCTAACAATGGAGCTACAATTAACCGAAGATTCATCGATATATACCCACCTTATTATGAAGTGAACAAATCACTGCACAAAACTTCGCATTACTATTCCTTAAAATTTCCACAATTTTCTCAGCAAATTTCAAGGACCCTCATTTATTTGAAAACTTCCAAAGGGGAGGCGGCATTCCCTTATGTCCCTCTCCCAGGAAAACTGTCCTTCACAACGTTCGTCTGTCTCTGCCCTCTCTGGTGAAACTTCCTATTTCAATTGTACCCCAGGGTAGTCTTGACCTTCCTCCCCCCGAAATTAAGGACAAATGTGAAGTTTTTGTTAAAAAAAATCAATGTTTAGCTCTTTCTTCACGGGGGAACACTGAATTGACATGGGAACTTACAGATGGAATAGAAGATAAAAGGTTAAATATGGCGCAGAATGTAGGCAATGGCGTAGGAAGCGGGCCGGGCGTCAGCGCTCCTGAAATTTGTGGGGGCGGAAGTATGTTTCGGCACCCCCACTTTCTAAGGACGAAAACCCCTTATTTGTCTCCTCTGTAAGAAATGTCAAAAATTTGCAGTAATCTACCTTAAAATTTGTCCAAAATGATGCACCAAATCGCATCTAAGGACCCCCAAAAATTTTCCAAAGGGAACCGTTATTTGTGTCTACTGTAAGAAATGTCAAAAATTTACTTTAAAATTTGTCCAAAAATGATGCATCAAATTGCATCTTAAGTAGTCCAAATATCCAAAACTTTTCCAAAGGGAACCCTTATTTGTCTCTTCTGTAAGAAATGTCAAAGATTTGCAGTAATTTACCTTAAAATTTGTCCAAAAAAGATGCACTAAATTGCATCTAATACCCCTTTCACACTGCTTTCCAGTGCCGTCGGAAGGTATTTTCGATTGGGGGGGGGGGCTGACTTTTGCATGTTGAAAAGATGGAGGGTAGTTATGCTACGACCCACCATGGGTTGGCGCGTAGCGTATGGAAGAATTTCTTTTTGAAAAAATGCCTCCCAGATTGTAGGAAATGGCCCCAAAAAGTTAAAATGTTGGTATCTTTTTTGTTTACATTCATATAAAGTTGCCAAAACTTTGATTCAAGTTCTATCCTATTTTTTGTAGAGAACTGACTAAAATTTCTAAATTGACGTCGTAAGTTGGGTTGATAACTTGAACCCATTTCCCCACCTCATAAGATAATCCCTTGGGTAAGGGGGCAATGCGATTTAATTACAGCTTAGACTATCTACTAAATTTAGGAGACGAATTATCTCCTACATTTTTAGAAATCCCCCATTGACTGTTATTTTGAACAAAACGTTCCCCCACCGTAATCGAAAATGTTTCAGATGACAGAGAAATTAGTTACAGACTGTGGAACTATAAACCATATGAATAATCAGCGGCGTAACGATGAGCCTGGGAGCCCGGCTCCTGAACCCAAAGGGCCCCCTATCAGGATGCCAAGTGGTGTCACCAAAGGTTGGATATTTGGGGGCACTATAGTAAAATGGTGGTTGAAGTCCACCCTTGATACATTTGGGCAGAGGGTCAGTGAAATTTGTGCGTTTTTTGAGAAATTTTCTGTAAATTTAGAATGGGCTTACAATGCAAAATGGTGCTATCTTTGACAAATTTCCGAACTGACCATATATTAGAAAACTTTCACGATAAAGTGATTTCTTATACTTTTGGTTGACTGTAAGGGAAAGCTGTGGTGACTAAGTGGAGGGGTAACAATTCCTTTCCTTGAAAAATTCTTGTTTAGTTAGGTAAGGTGGCTTAGATGCAAAATGTAGGTATCTTAGCAAATCTTGCAATTAATTACATGCATAGAAATAATCATTATTTAGTGATATTTTGGCTGTGGTATGGCACTCGTTATAAAAATGTATAACGACAAATGCATACTACGAATGTTACCGTACATGCTACTCATGACATTATATTGCTCTAAGATTCTCTACTGATGCGGGGTCCCTGAAGAGGTCGGGATTGCACATTTTTTCGGAAGTCTTTTGGTTATAATAGTGTTATATTGCCCCAATAATGGTTATAATATATGGAGTGTGTACCTTGTTAAATGCGAGCGAAGCTCGCCGAAATTTTGCGTTGAAAATAGTCCCCATAACAAAATTTACTGGAAGTTTGCATTGAGACACTTTTAATTCCTGAAAAATGCATCAGCCAATTAAAAGGCGAGTCTTCCCCTGGATTCCACCACTTTGCATTCTTGCAATGCCCTGCTCCCCCGTAATGACTGCAGTGCACAAGAACAATCGGCGTTATTGCAGAACTTTCATATTTGAATAATGCGTAGATATTTGATATTGATAGTTAACACGGCGATACGGTGAGGCTGCATGAGCGCGAAAATTTCATTACCTTGGTTACTGATATGTCCAATGAACACAATGGTCAATTCCATTCCTGAAGCAAGGAATGTTGCAGGTACAATCCCAATTTCTTAGACCTTGAATTAACTAAGCCTGGCTTTTTTCTGTGCATCAGTGGACCGAGACCCCGACTCAGCTCGGTCTGAGCCCATAAGAGTTACGCCACTGAGAACAATCAGTAACTTAAGACGAAGCACCGCAAAATTTCGCGACTTCATGCATTAACCGTTTAGATTTCAAATAAAAAAAAAAAAAAATTAAATTTAGTCGCTATTTTCAAATATACTTCATTCATAATCGATTTTTTTCTCCTTACTGACTGAATGACGGACATGATACGTCATTTGTTTTAATAGTAAAACGGATAGACTGAGTGATAGGTGGTATAATTTTTCATAATGATATTCATTATTTTTAATTTTTCGTCTATCACTTTTTGGACGTTTTCATTGCATTAAAAAAAGTATGCATGGCAAAATTATTGGGGGGCTGCAGCCCCCACCTCCCCGGTTCCGACGGCCCTGTGCAAGGCAGGAGCAAAACTGGTACCTTGCAAAGCCGACTTTTCAAGATGACCCCAAAGCTTAGGCATGCCAACAGGTACAATCGTAACATTAAGATTACCTTTTCCCAGCATAGACCGTCGGTTGCCGTTGTGCAGATATGCTCAACAGCCACGTATGTAATGTAGACTTTTGTCCGTAGCAAAAGATTGTACAATCATCAATTCATTGTTATCGAATTTATTTCCAATATACTATCATCTGCGCCGTTCATGTACCCAATCAGATCTAAAAGTGTTTCTTTTTTTTTTCTTTTGTTATAAAGGTCTTTACCACAAATGAGAACGTCTATACTTTTTCAGCACTTTCGTTTTATCTAAGGTTGTTTTTGGAACATAGGGCACACCTTAGTCAGAATATTCTAGGAGGCAGGCACATGGGTGTAAAGTTGTGCGTAGTCGGTATACTAGTAGGCTTAGTTATAAACCCATGTTAAGAAAATGAACACTGCAGAGTTAATATTACTGAACACTTGGCCAGCACTGCACGTTTACAGTTTGTGTTTCAGTATACTATTATTTAAGTAACATTCATTGTTTGAACTTAGAAATAAATAAAGGTTTAGTTCGTCAAAGAACCAAATCTGTAAAAAATCCGTATGTGTTTTCTGTTAAATTTATTAATTTTGACTGTCTTAATAAAGTATTTTAAACATTTACATTTTTGTTGAAAAATACTGTAATAATTTCTTTCATTACAAAAACATACGTTAAAGAAACTATCAACACACTCTCATAAGTAGTGTTGTATGGTGCAGGGCAACAAATCTATACTAAGTATTTGATTGAACTTGGGTGACGTCGCTTGACCTTTGCATGAACTGTCGAATTTGTATTGTGTTGGTATTACAA
>WURT03122265.1:0-11741 GCA_009936505.3 Holothuria glaberrima | reverse complement strand
GAAAGAAAGAAAGAAAGAAAGAAAGAAAGAAAGAAAGAAAGAAAGAAAGAAAGAAAGAAAGAAAGAAAGAAAGAAGGTCCCTATTTATGCTTAT
The DNA here is from genome assembly GCA_009936505.3 of Holothuria glaberrima. Classification (NCBI taxonomy): domain Eukaryota; kingdom Metazoa; phylum Echinodermata; class Holothuroidea; order Aspidochirotida; family Holothuriidae; genus Holothuria; species Holothuria glaberrima. Next base: position 11,647 of record WURT03122265.1, on the reverse strand, counting down.
GTTACAACACACGTGGTTTCCCATTAGTCAGCTGCGGTTTGAAAAATACTTTATATTTGTAAATATCTATTTAAGAAAAGGAAGATAACTCTTCATCATATGTCGCTCCTATTTTCAAACTTTGAAAACTTTCCGTCAACTATATCTGTAAACCTACTAAAGAATCTTTTTGTGAAGAATATTATCTTGGCGTGTACACAAAAAAAATATCTCGTCAATTACAAGTTTGCATTTCTTAAATGCCGTTTTCAAATTTAGTGTGGTACATTTTTATATTCCTTGTCGAAGGCGAAATGATCTATGCAGTCACGTAAGTTTTTTTTTATGTGTGTGTTTATGTGTACCGATATGTGCGTTTGTAACGCTTGGCTTGTAAACACGATATCTCAAGACAGAAAATATAGATACTTTTCATACTTGGTACACAGATGTTTTACTTTAGAAAGAGGGAACCCTATGGGCTTGTTGGAGGTCGAAGGTCATATGAGGTCATCAGGGATGAATTAATCTACCAAAACCTCTTAAACTAAAGAGCCCTCCAAACTGTGTCCGGCGTTTCGTGACCAACGGAAAATAAGGGCTGAATTTTTCTATCATTCAGATAAAGTTATTGAGAACTACATTTATTTTTTCACAAGCATAACTGTTACAGTAATGATTCGAATTTGAATTACCTAATTATAAACACGTGTAAAGGTTGTTGTGACTATAGGATGATTAGAAATACTATATGCTGAACGAGTTCTTTGATGGCGTAGTGGGTTAGTGTTTTATATATATATATATATATATATAATGAGAACGAATGCAATAAAGAGCATAACTGGTTGATTATTGGAGTACAAAACTTAAATTTTATATATATACATATATATATATATATACTGTAAATATTAATACGATTTTAAACGGATGGGCTAGTGGGCTCGCCTTTCAATTAAAGATATAAAATTAATGAAAATATTTTAAGGCAGGGATGTCGGATCCTTTTCATACTTGGTACTAAGCGTATAGATGTGTTACTTTAAGAGGAACCCTATTAGTTTGTGGAGGCCGAAGGTCATATGATATAATCAAAGGTGCAACTACGAAAACCTCGTAACTAAACAGACAGCGGGTGGTAGTTCCAAATTGTGCCCGGCGCTTCGTGACCGACGAAAAGTAAGGACAGAATTTTCTACCATTCCAAAGATAAAGTTACATAGAACAATATTTATTTTTTCACAACCATAACTGTCACAGAAATGATACTTATTTGAAACCTAAAAATGAACATGTGAATAGCATGCTGTGACTATGGCATAATAGAAATACCATTCGTTCTTTGATGGCGTAGTGCATTAGAGCTCGGGTTCTCACGCAGACAGTCCGGCTACGAATCCCTCTTAAGACATTTTTTTTTCATTTTTTGTTACTCATTTTTGTTGGGGTTCAAAGGTCATATGAGGTCAGCAGAGGTCAAGTTGTGAAAAAATCGTAAAATATGATATAGTCACGAAGTATAAATATGAGGGATGAACCTCAGTGCAACAAATCACCCCTTTAAAGTCTTTGGGCTCTCTGGTTATTTGACTACTTGACTTACTTGACTACACTCGTTTCAATCTTATTCCCAGAAATGTTCTTACGGGAAGATGGAAGATGCGGGCTGGGTTTTCCTGCTCCAAATGGTGAACCAGCTATATGTGATTCAAACTCCAACCGGTATTGCTGTTCGTTGTATAATTTTTGTGGCAACACAAGTATTCATTGTCAATGTACGGACTGTGTCAACTACCGAGAACTCTTGGAGGAGTAAAGGGAGGAAATTTGTTTGGAAAGGTTTAACGAACATTACAAGTGACTAATCTAGCGTCAAGCGATATGTACCTCAACAAATCTGTAAATAAAGGGTGGTCAACTTGTTCCATTGAGGCCATTTTTGAAGTTTTACTTCAAAATTGCGACTGAACTGTTGCACAGGCCACTTAGCATCTAAGCACTTAGTGATAACTAAGAAATTCTCAAATATCCCATTAACAACACGCTATCTCCCAAGCAAATAACTTCACCCTCATAAGTTTACTCGAACGTTCCAATACTGCCTGAGTTCAGTTTGGGTGAAAATGAACGTTTCGTCGTTACATTATCTATTTATGGGGCTTCATTTCTCTTACTTTTTTTAATTTTGGTTCAAAACCACAATTTCCATAATTATTTATGACGTTGTTAATGGCCATTTGAGGCCCCTCGGTTCTCATTGAAAATGCATATCACTGGAACGGTGTGTGGATAACATTTTTATTTCTTGCCGAAGGCAAAAGGAATCCATGGAATCCCTCACGAGTGTGGGTACGAATTTCATGTCTGTATGCCTGTGTGTTTGTGAGTGAACATGATATCTCAAGATAAAAAGGATAGATAGTTCTCATATGTAGTACTTTGATTTATCACATTTAGAGGAAGGTTCGGGTTGTTTTGGTGGAGGTCGGAGGTCATTTGAGGTCACTAGAAGTAAAAACCCGTAAACCCGGAAAGCAGGATAGCCTATATCAAGGTAGGAAGCGATGCCAAGCTTATAGTAAAAAAGTAAGCCATATTGTTTTAGGTAGAGGTCAAATGTAATCTGAGGTTACCGGAAGGGCAAATACACAACTCGCAAGTTGCTTGTAAAATAATGTCTCAAGAAAGGAATTGATCAACAATTTTCATACTTGGTATGTAAATTTATCATATGAAGAGATAGATTCCTATTCTATTTGGTGGACGTCAGAGGTCATCTGAGGTCACCATGCGGACGAGCTCAAAAAACCGATAATCTTGTGAACACGATATATCAAGACAGAGATGATGGATACTTGCATAATTGGTATATAGATTTATCGTTTTAGAGAGAGAACCTTGTTGGTTTAGGTAGAGGTCAAAGGCCATCTGAGGGTCACCAAAGTTGAAACCACAAAACCCTCGTTAACTGAATAGATAGTCGGCCGATACATTCAAATTGTGCGTCATTTCGTGACCTGAGGGCTTGTGTACCATTCTAAAGAAAAAACTACAGAGAACGACATATATCTTTTCACAAGCATATCTCTGGTGCATTAACTACTAATTCCAATTTTAATTACCTAATTTTAAGCACGTGTGAAAGATGCTGTGGCTATAATATGACTAATCTATAACTTAAGAGATTGTTAATAGTGTAGTGGAAAGTGAAGGTTTCTTTTTCTGAGATGCAAGACACTTATTCCCTCAGTTTTTGTTAATTAGTTTTTGTCTCTTGTTACTTACCATACTAAGGATATAGATTGTCATTGTCATATTGACAGGAAGGTTCCTACTCTTTTGAACAGTTTGAGGTCGCCAGAGGTCAAAAACCGAGAACCATGAAAACACGATATTTCAAGATAAGAATGATGGACAACCCGCACTGCCTGCAAATTCCGGCACTGCACAACGCCACTAGACACGTCCCGCACCGCACACACCCCCATCTATGGCTCGATGCATTCAACAGATAGATTCTTAATGACAGACAATATGAAATTTTCATTAGTCGAAAAAGGCGAAAATAAAAATAAAAAAATTAAAAATAAGTAGAGCAAGTTAAAAATACACAAGTCGATGTAAGTAATGTTGCTTCAAATATCATGTAAAATTACAGATTCTTTTTAAGAGTGTGTGGTTATTTTTCGCACTGCCGACCCTGCTAGAAATCTCCATAGTATTATTTTCAAAGGTTCTTAACTAAGTTAGCTCTTTGCAGAGTATTTCTGAACAAAGTTGTTGCCAGGATTTATACTACAGAATTTTAGTGCCTAATAAATGGGCAAGACGAGGGTCATGAAAAGCCGGTGCCTTTGACACGGTTGTAGTGATATTATTGTTTTTCCTTTTTGGAGGTAGTTAATTTGGTTAAATATGTGGCACTATGAAAGCAGAGCACCACCATGATTGCCATGTAGCGTGTACCAAGAAAAGTTTTGCCATAATGCCTAAAATGTCACTTTCCAGTCTCTTTTTATTTGTATTTTAATAACCTATTTTTGAGATACCTTGGTTTAAAAATTTCCACTTTCAGAGAAAGATAACATTTTCAGCAACTTTTTGGGCTAGGAAGTATTTTTGGGGAGGGGCTTCAAAGCCCCGTTTTTAAATTTTACCTTCCCACGTGTGCCTGTTTGTTGACTTTTCTACGCCCAAAAAGTTGACCTAAAATACATCATTTTACAGCTGATTAGCTTCCTACACTTGAAGCGGTGAGGCAAGGATTTTGTCCAAGGGAGTGGGTCCTCTATTGAGAGCTAAAAGATCAGAGGCTTCAACTCAACAACAGCTCAAATGGTAGGGTTTTCTTTTGAGAAAAATTTTTAAACATTGCGTTTTTGTTAAAGAAAACTTTTCTCTTTTTTGAAGAAGAGTTTAACAGCTGAGATTTTATTGGGAAACATTTAACAGCTGAGATTTTATTGGGGAACATTTAAAAATAAACGATTTTTATAAAAGAATATGCCCCGCTTGAAAGCAAAACGGGTAAACTGTCTGAAGGACTGTTTGCTCGTCGGAAATTACATATTTTATCATACCCAGAAAATATTAGCTACGGTAGAAGTTTGGTTTCAGATCCTCATTCAGCAGAATGCTGAACACTTGATCAACTTAAGCTAAGAGGGCAGACCGTTTACGAACGCCTGCAGGAACAGAAACTTTAAACTTGTGTCATGTATGTATATGTACAGGAATACATAACAACTAGCTGTGCTTGTTGGATAATGAAGTACAAGGTCCTGTTGATCTAAACGCATTTCTTACGCAACGGTAAAAAAAAACAGAATTACTCCGATGGTGCATTCCCAGAGGCACAGAAAAGAAGTAAAGGTGACGAAATTGTGGCCAGTCTGGATCCTGTTTAGCCATCTTAAAAGAAATGGCTGGTTCTTAATCAGGGATATCATTGCATGTACCTACTAGCATAGAGCTTCTCAACTACTTGTATCATATTAAAGTGAAAATGTTAAATGTTACTCCTACAAAGACCGACGCATATGTCTTGTCCTATTGTTCTTACTTCTACGTTGTATTTTTCACCCACAAAGGACGGCAAGTTATATAGATTATTTAAGTTATTGATATGGACTTCAAATGAGACGAAAGCTGGGTTATAGATCTGAATTATTTTCTGATAATTGTAAGCTGTAGAGTTATACTACCAGTATGTATGTTTATAAATTCAAACAGTAGTACCGAATGTAAAAAAATTCTGTGCATTTACAGAACAATAAATAAAGAAATACATTAAGAAAACGGGAAAAGTGCTGTCAATTTGTTTCCGAAAATGACACTTTTCCGTTTCCTCTTTGTGTTTCTTTATTTTTTGTTCTGTAAGTCTACAACAGTCTGTAGACATTTTTACAGCGTGCACTTACATGATTTACAACTGCACATTTCGTATGTAGAGCTGCACAATTAGGATCTACTACAATTTAGAATAAACACTGCCCTCAATTGCTTTGAAGGTAGTTATAAATTTTTTTCTTTTAGGTAGATGCATAGGCGGATATCCCGGGAGGATGGGGGTGGGGATTTACCCCTACTTTGGGAATGCTTTCATTGACTTTCTTTTTTCACACAGAAACTTTTGTCTCACGAGCAATATCCCCTTGGCCATTTATCCCCCCACACACTTTTACTGGTTACACGCAAATCTCCGCCACTGTGTGGTTGGAACCCTTACAAGCTAGGACTATTCAATCGCAGGCTAGAAACGAAATGTACCGTTGATAGGAACTGAACGTGTCATTGGTTGTTGGGAATAGTGTAAACGGACTCCTCAGGACAAATTGATACGTCCTGATACCAAACTAAATACTTCCGTAGCTTTTAGCTTACTTATGTGTATTTATTAAACTCAGCATCACTGAGTGACCTGTCTATACAGAGTGCAGTAGTAAGGGAATCTTCTTTGAATAATAAAGTAGTTCCCAACGGAGCGATATCGCCCGGGCGGAGAGCGTTTTTACATGTCGGGGGCGATAAAGCTTAAGGACGTTTGAAAAAAATGAGACAATAAATTTAAATAGTGCTTGAAGAGTGCAGAGGTTATGGCTCAAACTACCCCACTTTCCTCGAACGAAGGAGTTTCCATGCTACTCATAGAAAACATAAACTGACAAAGGTGATAATTGTAGCTAAATCAGGCTGTATCCTGCGGAACGGAGTAGACAGTCCCCGCAGAGATTTCCAAACCGTAAATTAAATTTGGCCAGTAAAAATACTGAAATGTTGAAAATTTCACTGTCCAATTAATGACTTCAAGATTCCCCCGAAACCAGTTTGGAAATCCCTGTATATAAAGCTCCCTTTTCCCCAAAATTTCCAGAGGAGGCTCCCGGACGGCGTCATGGACGCTTTCTTATGTTGGTTTCTCTGCGGCCTGACGAATACACCATCTTCGTTCTATTAGATACATCGCTTGAATACAACAGCATATGAAGAGTATGGTAAATCAAGAGGTTTCAGCACTGAGACAGAAGAGTTTGCAATATGTTGTATTATTGATATGCTTATGTAGTATAGCCCTATTAGTAATAAAGTAACACAGTGAACTGACTTGAAAATGGATTTTGAAAAGTTCGTTGGAATGGGACAGACTATGAATCTTCAGGGACCCGATTTATGGACATTGGTTAAAGACCGTGAGGCAAAACAATTTACAAACAATTCGTTTTACTGGACCCTCTGTTTGGAACTCCCTCCCACTCGACATCAAAAGTTGTTACTCTTTGAACTTATTTAAAAAATCCCTCAAACTTTTTCTGAAGAGTAAACGTAGCTGACTTTTTTCTGTTTTTTTTCCTGTTTATGTTGTTGTTATTATTTTTGTTGTTTTGTTACTCTCCTTTCTTTTTGTAAACATTGTCTCTTTTTGCTATTGTAAATTTCTGTTAAGGAGGGCTCTTCCCACAAGCTCTATGGAGCTTTTTGAGTGTCTTCCTGAGTCTCTTTTTACAGTTTTGTTCTCAGCTGTTATTTTCTTTGATATTGTATATAATTCAGTGCAAAAGGACTCAAATAAATGTTGTCAAAATCAAAAATCAAATCAAAAAAGCTGAAAAGGATAGAGAATGGAACGAACGCCAAAAAGAGCGTGACCATCAAAAGGAACTTAAAGAGTTAAGTTAGAGCTTCAAATAGAGGGAAAAAGGGTGCAACGTTAATTGGAGTGCCTAAATGGGGAGAGTAATTCAAGTGTTTTTGGACAGATTAAGCCAAAGTTGCCATACTTTAATGATGGCAAAGATGGTATGGATACCTACTTGAGGCGCTTGGAAAGGTTTGCTCAAACAGCAGGTTGGGATCAATCGGAATGGGCAGGCATGATTGGTACCTTACTCACAAGCAGAGCCTTGGGATTTACTATCGAGCCTTGGGATTTACGATCGGCTTCCTTTAGAGCAAGCAACCAATTATGAGAAACTCAAAGAGGTATTGCTTCATAAATACTATAGGGAGTTGCTATTTGAACTCCCTGGAAATACCAGCTTACGGCCGAAGGATTTCGAATAAAATTTCGGTCATCTAAACGTGAAAAGGGGGAAACATGTAGTCAATATATTGACCGTTTAAAGCAGTATCTCTTGAGATGGGTACAGTTAAGTAAGAGAAAAGAGCAGTTTAAAGATGGGATTGATCTCTTTGTGCGTGTACGTAATAATGTCTAGTAGCAAGGATTTAGCCATATTTTTGAAAGAGAGAGACAAAAGACTGTGCAGAAATGGCAGTCATGGCTGATAGGTATATCGAAGAACATAGTCGAGAACAGTACGCTAGTGATAACAGAAAGTCATATGGTGATCCGGTAAAGTGTAACCAAGATCACGATAATGGTAAACAGCCTTGAGATGGTGAAATGAATCAAACTGAAAATAATTCGAAAGGTAAAGATTCTCGTGGTTGTTGCGTGTGCGGTAAAAGAGTGCATATTGCTCGGGATTGTAAGAAGTTGTAAGAAGTTCAATAGTGATGCGCAGGTAAAGGGGGTAGGTATATATGTGTCAAGCTTCTATGGAGGATAGTAAGCCCAGGCAGCGAAGTGAAGACCAAGTTACAGCAGTGTGTGAACATATGGCAATCCGATTGGTTGTGATAGTAGAAGCAAGGTAGATCTAGTGCTTGGATAACAATGGGACTGATTTTTAGTCGATGTGTGGCTAATATTAAGGGATGACAAATGAAATATAGATGCATGCAAGATTAGAAGTGATAAATGCACTTTTGTTTGTCAAAGGTTGAACGAAGAAGTGAGCAAAATGTTAAATGTGAATTAGACTATGTTGTAAATGAAGTTGAATTACGTAATAGTCGAGTTTAATTTTAGCGTAATTTTCTTGAAATGGGGGTTAATGCCATAATACCAAGGTTTGTAAGGGAAAAATACGCACGGGATTGTAGCTAACTTACTGACAGCTGGATATTTGCTGTATTTTTTTCGCCCAGGAGTGACTCTCTGGCTCGCGAATAATACGACGCAGGGGATTTTCCTATAGATGAATGGGTAAATTAATGTAGTAAATGCGGGCGCGAGAAGCGGAGTGGTTGCAGACGCCATTTAACACTCAGAGGGACTGGATGGGCTGACTGTGGGAAAGTGTTTCGTTTGGGGCGAATTTCTGTTGCTTTTATGTTCGGGGACCCCAGCACAGGAAGATAAGGAAATTTTTTGTGAGCTGGCAAAAGCATAAGGCTACAACAAAATACCTAAGAGTGAAAGTTACCAACGGGGTAGCAAAATAGGAAACTAAATACCAAGGCGAAGTCAGAGAGAACGGGATAGAGAAACTGAGCATTTCTGGGTGGCAATAGAGCAATCAATTCTGTTCACTCGTTGTGAGGAGTGAGGGGCTCATCGAGTCTGGCCAAGGGACATAAAAGACCCGTGTAAAGTAACTGAGGGCAAGGGGCCGACCGAAAGCCTGAAGAACAGGTCATTGAGGACCGCGACTGCGGTTGCGTAGGAACCAGAGAGCTTACGGAAAGTCACTGCTACTTATACAAGAAGATAATTCTGTTTGAGAACGCTATGTATTTCTGTGTATGGTGGAACATAATCTGAGAGATCAAAGGGTATACAAACGGGTTCTGGATATATTGTAGTGTAAAGAGAGGGAGCTTTGCTTTCAGAAATTGTTTGTTATATAGTTATAAAGTTGTATTCGTAAGAGGAAGGTACACGGTCCGAGGTCAAAGGAACCTTGCTTTGAGGAAATTGTATGGACGGTTTTCACTGTGTTTTGAATTCGTTAGTCATGTAAATAAACAGGCAAATGTATATTTGTAGAAGAAGTGGTAGTGTGGTTTGTTTGAAAACGTGTGGCATTCTCTGCTATGGGCTCACTCGAGGTCTTGATCTTAGTGCGAGCTTGTGACAATTACCCCTAGCCAAAAACAGAAAGAATGTCACTAAATAAAGACAATTTGTAAGATATAATCAGTTCAAAGCTTTGCTAACGATGGTACAAGTTTGCACCTTAGCCAGGTTTTACATATACCACTTCCCTCAGCACTCGTCCCCAGGATGGCGCCATGCATAGGTGAAAAGAGAACAGTCCGCCTGGGTGTTAACCATCTGAAGGTACAAAACTTGGTACCCCCCAAGAGATTTTGCCCAGGATAAGGCTCTTTAAATGTCCTTATTAATGTAAAAAGAAGTAAAACGTCATTAAAAGGTTTTCAAACAAGCTATCTTTCGTGGCAAGAATTTCGACTATCTATTTCATGACTCTACCCCAATACAGATGGAGTGGGGTCAATCTTTCCAACCTCCATGCAACCCCTACCATTCATATTCCTCCCCATCCACAAGGCAAGCCACTCCCAGCATCCAACCTCCATGCAACCCCTACCATTTATCTTCCTCCCCATCCAAAAGGCAAGCCTCTTCCAGCATCAAGCTCATTTTTTGCGCTTGATCCTGATCAAAACTTCACGCCATCGTTCGTCAAGGGTTGTGGATTTGCCATCACAAAAGCAAGCCCTGCCTCTCTTTATACTACTGTTTATCATCAAAAACATGTATGTATTCCCTGTAGGTTAACATGTACTTTTACTCTTTGAGGCATTCATCGTAATACTATGTTAAAAGCAAATGGGAGGTTATCTGCCAACTCCATATGATGAAAGTGAATGGGTTTGACGATTTTGCACTATCATTATTAATGATAATAAAGGAACTAATGGCATTTAAGTCAACCGCTTTCTTAGGAAACGCTTTTGGAGTCTGTAAATGAATATAGAAAGAAGAAGAACAGGTCACTTCCAGTGAAGAACTTGTTCTGGGAATCAATAAATCAGCTCAATAAATAGCATCCGGTGTATGAAGTCGAATCTTTAGAAACTCGACGCTTTACCCAACTTTTATTAAAACAACCGTTCTTAAAAATCTTAAAGAAAGCAGCGCAAGCCTTAGCTTTGACCATTTGCAGATTGAAAAACTGGGCTAGCAGAATCAATAAATCAATCAGCTTAAAAGGTCTGAATGGGTTCGCATTGAGTTCTGAAGATTTGAACAGATCAAGAGTTTTTCACCAATTTCCCAACTATGTTTATTCAAAGAGTTCCCTGGTTTATTCAAAGAAACGCTACGTGATATTCAGGTTTACTTCGTATTAATCTTGAGATGACAGCAGGAAAGATGGCCTCCTTTTTGTGTCTATCGTTTCTGATGATACTTTGCGTACAGCCGTCTAAATGTTCAACATTTACAGGTAAATAACTGTGGCGAATCGTGATTTTTAAAAGCCTTAGAGCCTTCATCTTTTTATTTTGATCGAGTGATTTCTAAATATGATTTGCACGTTCTTGTATGTAAAAACAGAACTTACTATCAGATAATCCTTATCGATACCAGGTGTCGATACAAGATTGCTAGCATTTTAAAACATCAATTCAATACCAATACATAAGTAGAAAAGCTCGTGACGTCGATAAGACGTGGTGGAAATACAATGACGAAGGAGGTGTTAGGTCCTAACATCGATCTCTATGCACTGACCATCTGTCGTATTTTTTCGTTTACAAACTCCTGGTAGAGGAGTCTAACACATTAAATACCTTGGCTAGTAACATCCTCTAAATAAGTTGCTGTAAATATTGCCTGAAGTCAGCTTTAAACTTATGTGCATGTGTGCACTTAATTAGCGATAACTGTTTTACACTGTAGCGATACGTCCGGAACAATGTACTACTAAGAGCTGCTGGAAATGCCCAAGCAAACCAGCAACTTCTTTTAGGGGTTGCACAAAACTATAAACGTATTGTAGAGGATCAACACACGACACGATATAGCGCAGACAGCAGAATAATAGAAGGGTGAATGCAAGACATACGGAATATGTCGTGTGACCCGGTGGACGTCTGTGAAAAGCCTATATTATTTTTGTCTTTTCCTTTTGAACAGGTTTACCGACATGTTACTTTTACGGAAGGAAAGACGCCCTGACAAGTGTGATCATGAAAACAGAATGTGCGGAAGATGAACAAACTGGTAAAGCACAACTTATATTGTCTAGGGCTAGTGTCGGTGAACTTCTTGGTAAGTTTTTACGAGCGAATGCGAAGTATAGCAGTCGTTTTATGGACTTGTCACAGTGTTTTCATTCAGCGTCTTGTTGTT
>WURT03122254.1:0-11741 GCA_009936505.3 Holothuria glaberrima | reverse complement strand
TCAAAATGACCTACACTCCGCATGTTCGGACAACGCATATAAAAAATACTCTGACCAAACACTGGCACTTAATTTCCGAACACGAGCAATTAAAAAAGCTTTTCCGAAACAACCCGATAATTGCCTACAAAAGGGCAAAAATCCTAAAGATCTCTTAGTGAGGTCACGTTTGAGCACGACTCAAACTCTGAGGAAACAGCTTCTGATGATACTTTTCTCGACGCCCTCTTAGAGGCACTCAAGCAAGACAATATTTATAAATAAATTTTGAATAACCCTAACCCACGAAATTTGAAAGGTTGCTACTGATGAAGCTCCGCTATAATAACGCATGAGAGCAGAAACCGGTGTAGCTTGATCATAAGAATCAAACTAATTTTTCTTAACCCCGCTTTCCCCATACGGGATATAAAGCATTAAGATTTCCGCCAGTCATAAAAAGCTATAGTCCGTGGAATAATTTTTTCTTACAACCCCGGCCAATTTCATAAAGCCTATATTTCTTTCGCATGAGCCACAAGGATAGGCTGGGTTATTTCCTAAAAAATGTGCGGTTCGACGGCTGTCACGCGTCGTAATTATGAAGAGGGAATCTGTTGTTAAATACTTCAATGTACTTTGTTACTAACCACCATGTACACCACGAAAAAACTGCAAGTGTTTGTGGTTCTGCTTCTCACTCATTTCAATAATCATTGAAGAAGATCAAACGAAAATTTCTTTATTTCAAGATACCAAGAAATAGCAATCAAGATTAAACATTGAATGGTCGGTATCTATAAAATGATGGCCAAGTGGGCCTTATGCAACCCCCAATAAAGAGTAACATGAAATCGTTACAGCTTTAATATCTCAGTTGAATTCTATAAATCCCTTTCTTTGATTGTTTCAAAAACGACATCTGGTTTGACAAAGTTTGGAAAACTCCAACAACCTCTAACACTTTTTTATATTACAACATGAAACTAGAAATAATTTTGTATCCTTTATTATGCTAATTCTCCTCGGTCTAGGGTTAAATCGCTTTCGAAGTGATAAGATCGTTGCACTTTACCCTGTTGTGATGTGTTTGTATGGCATATTTTCGCTATGAATTAACATTTACATTTGTATACAGCAATATAGATGTTTTATTTTCTTTCAGTTGAAAGTGAAAAGAGTCTCAAATCCTTGACTGTGACCGACGACGGAAGAAAAATTAGATTCAAACCCCGGAGAACGCTATAAACGTTCACCATTGTTCCGTTACTGCGGTCTGTCGGGACTGCAGTTGTCAAGTTCCATTTAAAGCTAAACGTCAAGCCCAAAGTTTTTGGTAAGGAGTATGCTTAAGTATGAATTGCAATTACAGTGCCAATGATTCGTCACTTAAAGTGGTAAAACAGAGAATATACTTATCTATCGAAGCGGTAGTATAACACAAAGACCGCATCTTAACCTTAACCAGGTTCATCTATCTTACGTTAGGGGAACTTCCATGTGTCAACCCAATTACTCAGCTGTCAATCACTAGCACATAAAGGAGGGTATCTTGATCAACCTCCTTCCTTTCAACATTTTAGAGGCTTTCATGCAAAATTAAACTTGGTGCTCAGAGGCATTCAATTTGCCAAAAAAGTCTGTATCCTAACAAGGAAGGGGAAATCTTTTAACTACTTTACGCTCACAAATTTTCATTTTTCGGACAGGGTTTTCAGTGGCAGTAGCATAAAAACCATCAATTTCGTGATGGACGAAACTTTTGTAGTCTTTTAAGCCTATCTCTAACCTACACTGCACTACGGCTGTCCTTTTCAAGCAATAAAATTCTAATAGGTCTTTTGTGTAAGACGTCAACGAACAAAATGAGCCCCCTCGACTAAGGTAGGCCCCTAGAAATATGACTTACACCAACAGAAAGTTAGAAAATTTTGTTTTGTACAGATTACATACGCGCGTGGAGTGTAAAGGCTACTTTTTGCCTTCAGTTTTGTACCAAGTCTTTTCTAGCTAGATCGGCTTCCTAAATGACGTCAGCGTGATGCCAGTGCAAAAGATCCACAACATTGTTGTTACGAATATTCAAAGATATATTCTCCCCTTCGTAGTAAATCTCATCCAGCTAAGATTGCTATTCGTCGATAATGAAGATGGACTAAATAATGAACATTTCTAAACATATGATCAATTCAACCGTTAACGGAGCTGCTTTAGAAAGAAAAATGTTTCAAAGAGGATAAAGTGTCGTCCCCCTCTCCTAGAAAGCACTTCCTGCCTTCCACGCAGCCACGAAATATGAAAAATATCACTAAATTATGACAATTTTTAAGAATATTTTCAGTTCAAAGATTTGCCAATGATACGGTAGTACAATTTTGAACCTAAGCACGGTCTTACATGTAGCCTCCCCCGGCACCCCTCTCCTTCGCGATGGTACCCAAAACGTGAAAAAGGAAGGGCCACGTAGGTGTGAACTTTTTGTAGGTATACCACTAGGTGCTCCGTTTATGATGGTATCATCAACTGCCACCTATAGATTTCGCGCAGGATATGGTCCTGTATTGAACTATCTATTAACGCATATGGCTTAAATCGAAGGGTGTACATAAACAAAACTTCGTATATTGTCTTAATAACGCAGCATTGCTTCATTTACACGCAATATCCGATAGTATCCCCTTTTCTCCTGTTTGCTACTACCAGCATACACACAGGGAGCCAAAAAGCGAGCTCTTTATGTTACAGCTCCCTGATATACGTGTCATACAAATTCTATAAGAACGGTCTAATACCTCATTTAAATCTTCTATGCACAGGTATTGTGAAAGCCCCACATTTTCAACTACGTTTACCTCTTTTCAGTTTTACCACAGACGATTGCAGTTTGCTCTGTAGTCACGTGACCAGATTGATTAATCTGTTTGATCACATTAGGGTGTGCTCAGGGCTAGCATTGCTGGAACATATATCTTACACATAGCTGAACTGGTAATTAAAGTAAACACTTTTGTGTAAGAAGTATTCAGAGTGTGTGTTACACAAGCTCTGTTGATGTATCTGCTGTCCAAACAGTTTTTGTCGGGGTATCTACGCTTGAGAGAAAAATCCCTGTAATGCATGGTTGGAAAATGTTCATACTGTTTGTCTAACTGGCTACAGAATATTCAAAACAGCATAGCTGAACCGAAAGCATAATGCAATCGTGAAGTTTAAAACCTCAAAAGGTGTAGGTATAAAGATGTTGAGACACCATGTTCCCCAAATCGCAGTAGTTCAGACACGTTACTCAGTTCTCAAATTTAACATTCTGTGTGTTTTGCGTGGGAGGCGGGATACCTGCCAGGCTGTTGGTTTTAATCAATGAATGAGATGTGTGTCAAATGAAAATGAACTATGTAATTATTTTGAAATACAAAAAACCTGAGTTTGGAGAAGTTGTTCATCAGTTCTCACATGTCGGACAATTCATTTGAGGATGACGTCTGAGTGTGAAGTATACGTGTATATGTGCCTAGATATTCAAATTTTTGGTGTTGTCTAAATTTGTGTAAAAGAGTAACAGACTTTAGCGGTTAAGGCAAATCACCTTGAGCCATACTGTCCGAGTGGGGCCAGAAACACCACATCAATTCACAAGCGTTAAAATACCACAGTTTTTTTTTGTCAAATTGCACCCTTGAAAGGAGGAACAAGAAGTAATTTCATTTCGTGTCATGCCCAGTGAAAAAGGGAACGACTTTCAAAGATTCTGGACGACTCTTTTTCGCCTTCCAATTTCGTCCTACGACCTTGGGAAGGTTTTGGAAGGAAAATTTGCTGCCTTTTGAATGTTAAGAAGAAAGAAATGTTTCATTGTCCGGTAATTATGGTTCCAGTTCTACAATGGATGAGCCCAGGAGGCATTGCAAGGATTTATAATTGTCTTTAAAAATTTTTAATGGCAGGACGATTTTAGAAGATTTTCGGCAAATTTGTCCAAAAGCAGTAAGTTTTCGTCTTACTTTTCACTGGGCATGGTCATTTTTAGGCGGCCGTTTTGGAGAAACACGAGAAAAGCAGGAACCGTAAGTGTGTTAATATATAATGCGCACCTTTTATGTAATATGAAGGACAGGATAGACCCCATGTGGTGCACCTTCCAGGAAAACTACTTCTAATTGACTAATATTTATTGCTTGTTTTGTGTAGGTGTGATCAACTTCGTCCGCGCTTTATCTCAACATGTCCCGCTGTGATGTTGCTATTTGACAGGTGACTATGAACTGGGCCTATCACTCCGCCGATTTCTGACTAAGAAAAGGGTTTTGAAAAAAGGTTGGTTTGTGTGAAAAATGTGAGAGGGAAGAAGGCATCAGCTAAACTTTTTTACCAAAATCTACATGTAAATATTTGTCTATATGTTCCTTTCACAGCAGTCAAAAACATTCGCAAGAGTTTAGTTTATTTTTCCTCTCTTTACCCCAAGGACATACATAGCAAGGTTTAAAATGCCTCTTGAGAAGCCCATCGAATCTAGATGATCTGAAGAAATGCATACAACAGAAAAACTTCAGGGAAAGTTAGTGTATATTCTACCTTCTCAATTACCTTTATTCAAGCTCAAACATGCGGATTACATTCTTGTGCGATAACGAACCACCACTGATAGACAAAGTCCATTTGTATTCTACAATGTCCTGCACCAGTTGAAGATCGACCGTTACCATTGTTATCTGTAAAAGATTAAAAAAGAAAATCAAATGGTTAAGGGATTCCTTGCCACTGGGGTATTATTTTATCATACAGGTTTCAAATTGACATTTTATTTGCAGATTTGCCCGGTAAACTTTTTGTTATTATTGAAGATGTTAAAGTCCATATTAACAGCCCTTTTAAATTGGACGTTTCCCGATACAATGCATCTCTCTTATATCACGATTTCAAGCAGTAGCCTATGTCAGTTTTTCTAACACATAACAGTGGAAATATCCTTGATGACGTCATTTGTCATGAAGTTGATGATTGTTTAGTGTCCAAAGATGCGCGCGTTGTGTCACAAGCGAGGCATGGATTGGATAATCATGTGATCCAGTGCAACCTCAATAAGGTTTAGACCTCCTCCGCTAAACCGTGTGTACAAACAAGATGTTATAAGAATGTTAATATGGCCAGTTTAACAACCAACCTTAATTTCGATATGCAGTCTGTTTCTCTCCTTAATAAACTAAATATAAAAGTCAAACTGTACAACAAGTATGCCAAGAACGTTCTTGCCAAGCACTGTCCATTAAAACCGAGATCCCAGTTCTATTTACAGACCGTAAATGGTACAAGGATGACTTAAATAACCATAAAAGTTAATACAGACAATGTGAGCGAAGATGGAGTAAATGCAGGATGAACTTATCTGGAAAAAACTGCATCTTTCAAAGGTTCTTTAGAAAATGGAAATGCTACTACTTTTTAATATTTTAAATACTCCTTCGAATACATCTGTCCGCAAGCAAAACGCTCAAGTTAGGGGCTACGGTAACATGTTTGTTGGCTTTTTTTTCTGAAAAAGCTAGATCAAATGAATAGAAGTTCCGTCTAACGTTTTTGTTTTCATAATATGACCGTAAAAATGTAGCATCTGAAAACATTGTCTCCGATTTCTCAACGTTTGACTCTGGTGCGTGTAACCATTGCAATTATTTTTGAAGTTCTTCACCCCTTGAGAGTCCCACCGTTTCTAGAAATGAAGGTGAGGCGAATGGTAGATTTGATAGTGCCCAACACATTGAATGTTTTTTTTATTATAATGGCGAAGCTGAGATAAGGAGGAAAATAGCTAGACCTTGACTTTGACCTTCTAATAAAACAAGCCCTCTTCATTTAATTACCACCCGGTTTCTGAACGGATACTTTGCTATGGGCTATTACAACGATTGTAAATATATTCTTTAAGATCGGTTGGTTCCCACCGTGCAGACCCCTTTTCAAACAGTTATAACTCCTTCAATAAAGAAACCCAGTCTTGAAAAATTAACAACTACTTACGAACCTTTCCAATTTTGGTAATATTTTGAAACACTCTGCTGTCTCTAGGTTTAATAAACAGGGAGTAACAGTTTTATGAGATTTCATCAGTCCGATTAAAAAATATCTAACAGAACTGACACGGCTCCTTTTAGGTCAAGAATGATGTGCTTCGTAAGCTTAATGAGAGGAAGGCAATCATTCTTGTTTATTCGGATACCTTCTCTGCTTTCCATAAGATTGATCGTAATATTTTGATTGACCGGATCCGTGATGATGTCTGTATTTCGGGCTCCCCCTTTACTTGATTTGAGAGCTACTTGAGGGGATCGTACAACTAAAGTGTACAACTTTGGTGATTTTCTGATAATCATTATTTTGTTAGATTCAAGGGTGCTTCGGGGTTCGATTACTGGTACTCCGTATTTCACTGCGTATGCAAAACCTGTCGCTGGCATTTTAAGGCGTTTTCAGATTGGTTACCCTGTATAGGCTGACGACAGACTTTATACTAGCTTGGATCCCAGCTCCATAGAAAACACTACAGCAGCCAAGCTGAAGATAACTCGTTGAAGAAAAGAAGTACGTTCTTCAATGCTTACTGACTAGCTTAAGCTCAACGATTCGAAAACTGAGCTTTCCCTGGTTTCACCTTCGAGACCCCCTCCCGTCCTTTTTTATTTTCAACGTGGAAATTTGTGGATATTTTATCGCCCCTTCAGCTTTTGTAAAGAATTTCTAGGTGTCTTCTTCGATCGCAACCTTACTACAACAGATCACGTAAACTCATTATGTGAAGGTATAGACTTCAATTTGCGTAAGTTGTACAAAATTCGCCATTGATCGCTTTGCATGTGTTCATGCTGTGAGCTCTTTGATTCTTCCTAGATTAGACTATTATAGACCATTACTTGCTGGTACTTCTTCGTCAGACATCTGAAGGTTACAGACATTACATAATCGTGCAGCGGGTCTGATCAATCGGGCCGACAGAAGTATCTCTGCCTTTTTAATCATTCGTAAGTTGCACTGTTTGTTATTCAGCACAAGAATGATTTTAAAAGTTTACTGCATGTTCGAATAGTTTTTATACCTTAGCACTTATTTATATACAGGATCTTATCCCTGAACGTCAAGTTCTTAGATCAAGCTGCGACTACAATCGGCTTGTCATCCCCACCGCTAATAGAGTTATTGGTGAAGTCTTTTTTTACAATAGGTCTATAGCTGTGGAACGTATTGTTCTTGGTATAAGGATAACTCAGAGCGTGCGTTCTTTCAGAAAATAACTAAAACCACATCTCTATCGGTGTCTTAACATTCTTTTTATTTTCATATTCCCATTGCACATTTATATTGTTCTAAGCTCTCATCTTGATTTTTACTGATTTAGTTTCTCTGCCATATTATTTTAATTTTCTTTGAGATTGTTTTGTAGCTTTTTGGGTGTAAATTGTAACTCGTTTTTACCAATTGGTTATGAATGGAAAAACACTTTGGAATGATTAAAAATAATGGTAAAATATCTTTGTCACTAGCAGATACAGGCTGACATTACCCCCACAGTAAGTCCCTCTCCTATTTGAAAATATAAACTTTGGATCCGCACCTTCGCATCCTTAATTAATTAACGTATCAATGTGCACTATGAAAAATTTTTGCTACATCACTAAAGAGATCAATTCACTGATGGGAAGATTTAAAGTGTTCTGTAATGGTACGGTTTATCATATAATCTTAATTATTTGACAAACTTGAGCTCTTGCACTAATGTAAAGTTTATATTCTGAATTCAAGGCTTCTAAAGGTGGTAGTCTATGATAAAGGGTTAGTAACAAATAAGGACCAAAGCGTCATGTCCTCATTACATTTCGGCCGCCATCTGACTCTTATCAGTAGTACCAGTTGATTTTTGAGAAACGAATAACGTTTTTACTCACCGTATTAGGCAACAGGATCGTCCTCAGTGCCTGAAACAGAAGAAAATAGAAACAACTGCTTTCAATTGAAAACTAGAAGAGGAGCCTTCTTCTAATGATGACTTATATGAAATTAATTCAAGCGATTATTTGATTATTTACAAGACTTGTAAAATAATAGTATTGCATGGCACCAACACTTTCAGCTGTACAGAATTGCTTTGTTTGCTTTTCGTCACGAATAATAATGAATTCACCTTCACCCAAGAGTACAGTGAATTTAGTGTCAATCCCTACTAAATGAACTGAGCTAAACTTAGTCACTAGTACAAAGTCTTTTCTATCAGTCACAAGTACAAGGAATTCAACTTCGGTCAAGAGTACAGTAAACAAACTGCTACTCCAGACTCATACTAGTACAATTAATTCTCATTTAGTCAAGAGCAGAAGACAATCTATGGCGGATGTTGGAGACCGAACGTTCAGTCGGCACACTGAAGTGAACTCGGCACATTAACTCTCCGGAGAACCGTCGAGCGAAGCAAAAAACCAACCAGGTTAGTCATTTCTTGCCTCTGAAATTTTATTGAGGGTACATTAAGTTAAAAAGGTTTGGTCATAAAGTAATTCCTACCCTTTAAAAATATTATGTGGAAAAAGTTCCAAGACCAACCGTTATAAATAATGTCAAACTGATGGGCTTTACATAGTTTAAGGGTGCAATAAGTGTGGTGTTTTTTCACTATCAGTGACATCATTTCTCTGCAAGCAGCTGACACGGTTTAACTAAAACCACAACAGATTACCCTTGCTTTCGTCAAACACTTTAGTTAAAGAATATAGGGAGCCTCTTCGTCCGACTTTTGAAGTTATACAGCCGTTTTTCTAAACCTCTCCTGGTTTCCCTCACAAGACACAAAACTTCCTGTCAAGAGGGAACTAACTCGGATATGAAAGTTAAGATTTTCCCCATATTGAGTCCAATTGACAACTTCAGTCGTTTTAAAATCAAAACTGAGTCAATTGTAGCTCATAATTTAGCTTCAGTTTGAGTATCCCCTCACTCTATGGGACTTAATTTACCAAGAAGCTTCAAAAGTGTATTGGTAGCTCTCCTGGGAGTTCAAAAATGTTTCATGTGAAAGGTAAATCACACAGTTGCTTTACATACATTAAGGAGAAATATAGTCGGTATTCTAGTTCATTAATTGCTCTTTAAAATCATGAAACAAAACATAATTTGGATTGTTTTGCAGCATATTTTAGGTGTATTAATGCCCCTTTTTAAAACGATATCAATAACAAAACTTTTGTCACAAGATGTGAGATCAAATAAGATAAAAATAGATGACAGCAAAACACGCCTTCGTATAAGTGGTTACATTCGAATATCAAGGGATAACTGTTCGTTTTTAAGGTTATATATATATATATATATATATATTATGTAAGCACAATAAGGCAATTTGAACAGCACATTAAGATTTGACTTATTTCGGACTAATTAATCCAATTTCTGACAAATTTTTAAACTTACCTTATGAGGTGGTTCCTAGATTCAGATACTATTTTTAATACCAATTGCTTTCATTCTGACACTTACTACAGTTACAGGACTTCCGGTTAAAGTAAAACCCAGGCGGACAAGTTTTCTTTTTGCATTCTGTTGACAGAAAGATATACGACAATGCTTTAATAAGGCCACACTTTTCTCTAATTAAGGAGAAGCGTAGAGACAGCTTATAAACGTTTTGGCTTTTTCCTGCAGACCACGGTGGGCGATGCAAGTTTGTGCTACCTCAGCAAAATTTTAAGCCTTATTTACAACTATCCTATTCTACTTATTCAATATATAAACACTTATATAGATAAGGTGAGTGCAAGTCTTCTCTGGCTTGTTGTAGTATGTGTTTGGTAAAGAAAATTCACTCTGCCAACCTCATTTCCCCAGCTTAATATTGGTAATACCAGTTTTGGCTTTCCAGCCTTGGACCAACGTCCCAATCTGGTGAAGTCTACAGTCTCCATCTGTTACACATCATGGGAACAGGAAATAATCAACCACCATACTGAGTCATGAAGATGCCTTTTCCTGGACGATTTAATACGGATAAGACTGAGCGAATTTTCCTAAAGTTCAAGCGGGATCGTTCGGACTCCACAATTGTGAAAAAACCATCGAGGCAATAAATGTGACTTAACTGAGTAAATGAGCCTCTGTGGTCCTTATTCACAGGGAACCCCAACTATCACACAGTACTATGTTGCTGGCAGGGAACAGATGGTTCTGCGTCTATGTACAGAACATTAATTTTGCAGTAGTGGGTCTAGAAATCAAGGCTGACACGTGCCGAATGATTCCCTTATTTGTTTGAGAACTTTTATTTTTTTAAAAGCAAAAAGTATTTTGTCATCAGAAAAGGGAAACTGGAAAAACAGTACTTGCGACATAGACATTTCTTAAACGTTTAACCAGAAAGGCACTTGACGTGTAGATGGTAAATATTTGAGTTAAGAGAATAACTGGTGAAAAGAAACATAACAGCCTGGCATATTTTTTGAAAAAAAAAGTATGTTATTGCCGGCCAATTGTGATGTGCCAACACATTTCGTTTCGGAAGTGAGTCTTCCGTTTGTTTCATTTGATAATGGGAAGCATGCAAGATTGTATCGAATGAAGGGGGGGGGGGTACTTCAAGGTATGTTAGTCAAAGATGGATGGAAGCCAAGCAGTCACTATAGCAACATATCCAGCATACATACAAAAACTTGGCTTCGATCAATCAGGCCTGTAAGCCCTTAGCAGCGGGACATATATCTCCTTCCACTAGTGCACTTAACGAAGTTAACACACTGTAGATTAGTATATGAGGCTTAATTGCCCGAACTTTTTAACTACTGCGCGATGCGAAGATTGTCAACTGAGAAAAACTAGACGAAAAAACAATCCCCAAACTTTTCAACAACAACGCAGAAAATCATTCAAGACATTTACCCTTTCAGTTTCAAGTTGAGGGTTTTGAAGTACAAATTATAGTTGTGAAGTAAATAAAAGATAAACTTACGGGTTACATTCGGACAGGTCGGACAGCAAAGACCCTGCCCAGGTATTGGGTCATCACAATGTGGGGCGGCACAAGCAGGAATAGCACAGATCTTTCTTCCGGACACACATGAGCAATACTCACAGGGTTGTGATTCCCATGAGTCACCTTCTGCGTAACCATCGCAGTCAGGAGGTGGAGTAGCTAAAAAATTTAAGCATACTTAATGTTTCACATAATTAACCATTTATCAAGACTTGTACATTTTGCAGCAATTGGCCTAACCTTCTTACTAATGTGTCACATCATATATCATCGAAAGATACGCAAGTATTGAAAATGATATCAAAAGGATCCGAAGAGAAGGGTTACCTTTTCCACTACACTGAGTATCTTTTACAATGTTACATAGTGTGCTTCAAACTAATTCATTGCACAGGGAGATGGACGGAAAAGAATAAACGTCTCGAGCATTTGAAACATATTTTTAATAAACACTTCTATCCGGACAAGTCGCACAGCATGCACCCTCCCCAGGGATAGGATTGTCACATGGGACATAACAGTCTGGGCTAGCACAGCTCTTGCTTCCGGAGACACACGAGCAAACTTCACAGGGCTGAGGTTCCCAGGAATCGCCTTCCGAGTAAAATAATACTCATTGTATTTCAATTTGGAGTCTTGATCAAAAGTCATTCGGAAAGGTAACACTTAATAATTAATACTAAAGTAGAAAGTGGACATCTGCGACAAAATGTTTGGTCGTCTTCATTATAATTACTTTTTATCGTTTCTTCGACAA
>WURT03122243.1:0-11742 GCA_009936505.3 Holothuria glaberrima | reverse complement strand
ACACAAAGTCAATACGTCAGTGTGTCAGGGTGGATATAAATGGAAGTTGATAAATTCGACTCGAGGGAGACAGAGCTTGGTCCCTCAGTTTGGTGTTGTCATTCTTGGGCTAAATATAGGCTACTGGAGTTGGACATACTCGGCAGATAATAGTCCTGTGTGAACTTGCTCATAATCGCATTCTAATCGTACGGTATATTTCTAGGACTGAAAAAAATCGCAATAGACATCATTGTAGCCTGTAGGCACACATATTTGGCGTGTTTTAAAATATTTTTTTTCTCAGTCTGTAATTTCATGTGGGGGGCAAGTGCGGGGGCGAGAGTTTCAACTGGGGGCTCCGGCCCCCTGCCCCCCGCTGGCTACGCCACTGGCCCTACGACAGGTCACGCTTGGATTCAGACGTTGCCTTACACGTCAATGTAGTTGAACTTGAAAATGCAGAGCAGGTTTTCTAAACCGTTTGTAACGTGAGGCTCAATTTTGACTGTTAAAATTACCCGAGGCCCTTCTTTCACCACTGACTCGATCTAGTAAATGAACGTAAATTCCACATATGTTGATGATGAACGACACAAGTTTTGACACTAAGCAGCGTATACTATGAAATGGTTCAAACAGAGGTATAACTGAGATAAACTGCAAAATAATTATAAAAATAAGGACTTCCATGAATTTTGATTCTTCCAGGGAGGCTTCGCAGCCAGGCCCGTAGTAAAGAAGGGGAATTTTTCGCCCCCCTTGAGAGTTATCAAGTTGCCATTGACTTTGTACATTTTTACACATTTGACCCTGAAAATTTTTTCGTCCCCTGGAAGCAATTTCTCCCCCTTTCAATACCTTGTCTGGCTACGGGCCTGTTCGCGGCACTCGTATCCCGGCCCGTCGGCTTAGAAATTTACATATACTGGCATTCGATCTAACGCGCAGACTCGTTCTACCTTGTTTACGTCGACTCGTATGCTAGGCGCGACACATGCTCATAACTACTATTCGACTATTCCCAAATTGTATTAGTCACCTTGCATTGCATAATTTGCATTACAATTTAATTATAAAATGCTTTTCTGAGTAGGCTACTACTCTTCTTTAAATAAACACGCCTATAGTGGTTTATACGGGCTTGTACGATTTGACCTCTGGTGACTTCATCTTTGCCCTTCATAAAAGTTTTACTTAACATGGAGCAGTCATTCATTATATTACGTGCCGCACGAGTCCATCAGAATTTCCCTTCTAGCGATGTCCTGTTCATAACATTTTGTGCAGTTTGACCTCTAGTGAGCCACAAGACCTTTGACACCATTGGCGCACCGCAATAGCTGGGGGAGGGGGACTACAGCCTCTGAAAGTGCTCCTTCGCAAAACCAATTTCTCAAGCAGAAAATTAGAAAAACTCAAGCGCACTTTTGCGGTGCGCCCAATTTTGTCTCGAGGAGTCCGTACTAGTTCACCCTCATTACTACGAAAAATTACCTTAAAGCATATATGTTTGACCTCAACTAAAACCAAAAAGAGTTGTTTTCATTTTTTTTCTTAAAGGGTAAATGCAGCTCCCCCAATTTCAATTAGTATACCCTCTCATCCTTATTCAGGAATGGCTCCTTTCAATCCGATGTGACAATATTTTTGTTTCTTTCTAGCTAAATTCATACAGAAAGTCTTGGTTCACCTTCAATATTCAATGCTTTTGTAAAGAGACATAAATAAAAAAAATACTTATGAGCAAAATATGAGGAGATCTGTTATATTTAGCAGATTTTTGAAAACAAACTTCGAGGGGTTGCTTTCTCCCTTTTAAGTTAACCCTTCTTATCTTCTTATAATATCGTGTTAGGCAAATTACTAGGATTACGGCACAGTTTGACCTCTGGTGACCACCTCACATGAACTATCCCCTCCACCACGAGCACGAGCAGTATGCTTTCCGATTCTACCCAATACGGGGGACCCGGCATACCCTTGCATGATATGTTCCCGGGGTGGACGTGTTAACAAGAATCTGACGGTTTCACCTCTGGTGACTTTAATTGACCCTTGTTCAAAACTTTCTCAAGGTCTTAAATCTTAACTGCCTCACATTAGCAATGATCTCACCAAAATGAATACGGTAGAATTGGGCTCTCATGGGGTAAAGATATGTCGAGTTTTTCCAAAATAGCCTAATCAAGTTTCATCAAGTAATGGACTTTAAAGTTAAAGTTTGATGTTTGAGGGTTAGGAAGCCAATTGGCTCACTGACGACTCTCTACCAGAGTGAGCGTGGATGTACACCGGTCGGCGAGATTCGTTTTTTTTTTCTTTTCGACTAATGCTCAAAGGTTAACGGGGCAGGCGGTGTACTAATCGCTCCCAATCTTGCTCCCGAGACCACCGTTTAGCGTCCTCATCCGACGGACGTGAGTGTTTCCCCAGTCTTTAGCCACTTTCACAAAGGCTGGGAGGGTGCATGGAGGCTCCACGCTCTGCACCAATGCTCAACAGCTGAACTGAGCAAAGCTCACATGTAACTTCCTGAATCGGACAGCTTCCTGAATTGGACAACTTCCTGAATCTGACAATCAGACACCCAATTAAAATTTACCAATTTAACCCCCCCCCCCCTCAGCATCACGTTGAACAGCTATACTGAACAAGTAAATTTTAGTCCCCAGAAAATTTCCAAGTGGTTCCACGGGGATTTGATCCGGGGAACTCTAGTATACAAGGCACTCAACCACCAAACCAACTCCACCTACATGAATGGGAAAATGAGCGGGGCTGTTTCCCGCTCTCACGTTACACTCTGGTGAACTCAGGAAAGTTGAAGGCCTCTTCCAAAACATTACAGACGAAGCATTAATTTAATTAACATGAACCCACTGCATGCGAAATTAGAGAGCCCTCACCATTTATCCCTCTTGTGTTATTGTATGTGTGTTTACGAACCGCATAGATTCCCTTTACTAGCATAGAAAAGGCAAAAAATAATTATATTGTACTCAGATAGGTCATTTCAAAGTGGAACTACTGCATTTAATTACACTTTCATATTTGTAATGTGATACTTTCAGGCACTAAGGTTGCGGTGGACTTTCTTTCAGGTTTGTAAGTATAAACCATAGTCACATTGATACCATACCTTTGCTGCTTCGCCGTCCAGGAACCACAGCTATACAGTCGACTTGCTTTCAGTTGGCCCCTGGCGCTACAAGGGAAGTGACTCTGCCAACGAGCGTCAGTAATGGTACGAACTTTCAGATTCGACGCCTGTTACGCAGTCAAGTTAAACAACACAAAACGTGACGCTTGGGTTCACAAAGCCCTGTTTCTTCGTTATATCATTTTCAGCAACTCTTCAGTCTACACTCATTGGGGTGTCCACACTCTACAATAATGCAACTATATACGTGTGCAGGTAGCTACAGTATGACGACCAACACTAAGCTGTTGTGTCTGGCTTTCCATTCACCGTCGCAGTACAGTGAGAGACGAGAAATTTTTCTTGATCAATTATCACTTATCGTAACTAAAAACTGTAGCATTCCAGTCTTTCTAACCCTGTACGCGATCTTTAATAGAATAGTCACTAAACACGTGAAAATTTCCTTCCGAAAGACTCCGGCCTTATAAACATGGCAGCATTCTTACCAATGTTGACTCATGAATAGACTGAGTTACGTTGAAATGTAACCAGTTACAACACAGTCGTCGCAAACACATACGTGATATGACGCAAACTGTGTGTGAGATCACGAGTTGCATTGTGTATGCAATCACCTTACTTTGGGTGACCTTGTGGTGAGCTATTGTCGCGTTTGAAGGTGTGATGCTACGGATAGCTGTAATGGCCATGGTGTATAATCAGGGAGCTGTTCCTGATGCAATCAAGAGTTGAGGTGCGTTCACACCAAAACCGAAATCTGCTGCGTTTTGCGGGCAGGAGCCGCAAAAGCAAATGGCTTGTACGTATTTATATGGAACCGTTCACACAGAAATCGCGTTGTGAAGAAAGTTTCTGTGTGAACGGTTCCACAGAAATACGTGCAAGTCATTTGCTTTGCGGCTCCCGCCCGCAAAACGCAACAGATTTCGGTTTTGGTGTGAACGCCAAGGGATAAATTTCCCATCGACCTTGTTGTGAGGTTGAGTTTATGCAGCCAGGCCCGTACTTAGGCAAGGTACTAAACTGGGTGGAATGGGTGGTTCACAAAATCGTCATATTTTTCACACCTGTTGAGATATACTCACATCTTGGTGGTAAATGGTCAAACTAAAAGATTCTGCACATCTGACACACAACTGAAATGGCAGCGATGGGGTAATGAATGAAATACAATCAATTGTTTCAATTCATGACCAGACACTTTTTACCATTAGTTATTAATCATATGCAACCTCTGTTCACAAAAACTGCAATTTCTCACATTTTGGGTAACTATAGGAAGTGATGAATGAGAAATGAGGCTTATTACACTAGTTAAAAAGTAGGGTAAAAAATTAACCAATTTTTAACCAACACTGGGTATATGTTTATATATATATATATATATATATATGCTCAAAAATTGGATACAGTTTGCCCAACAGCGATTGGGTAATGCGTTTACCCAGGCCAGTAGCCAGGGGGTTCAGGGGGTTCGCCCGCCCCCCCCCCCCCCCCGCCCAGACCTAATTTTTTTTATTTTTTTTTTATTTAAATGGAGTTTTGGCGTTTTCCAGGGCAAAATGTCAATTCCGCTGGTTTAGCCAATGTAAGCCGTATGAGTATCTGTTTTGTTTCAGTACAACACAATTCCCTAGGGCTCCATTGACTCGTAGAGTAACTCTCATACAGCCACAAACTAATTCACGAGGGAATAAAGAAAACATTGATACAAGGTAATAAACCTTCCATTTAAGCCCAAATTAGGTACATAAAATTTAAGCATGCCCCATGCTTTTTCAGGAAAATACAAACACATTTTTGGTGTATTACTCTTTTTCACTCTTTTTGCACTTCAACAATATCATTGTAGGATGAATTTGCCCTTCCTATGGGTACCTCTGTTACTCCGTTGTTGGCCCTCTTTTACAATTTTTGTGGCCAAGCTTTTCTCATGTTTTTATTTGATTGAAAATGTCCAAAAATTCCAGCTTAGGTGTTCACCAGATCGCTCAATTTTGATGTAAAAATTGCAAAAACTCCCTGGGGTGGGAGGGGGAAACCACACCCACTCCAGACTCGGTCGCTCCGCTCCTCGCTTGGGGGCTTCGAGCCCTAAAGAAAATGCCGGACCCCAGAGGCGGCGATGAAAAATGAAAAAGTGTGGGGCTAAAGATATGTCCATCCCCCAATTATTTGTCAAGTGCTCGAAGAAGAGGGGAGAATTTCGAAGCGGGGGCTGAACATATTCTTACTTAGAACACTCGGGGATTGCCGTTTCTTGCCATCTGGTGTTTGTAAAGCCAAAAATTTTCTTGTACGCTCCGCGCCAACCGATGGTGGCGCTCCGCTTAGATAGTTCTGCCGCGCATGACAACCCCCCCCCCCCAGGTAAAAGCTGGCTACGGGCCTGGTTTGCCAAGAAGTTGGTTAAATTATTCACCAAAAATTGTTTAATAAATACTTTACCCAACAGTGTCGGGGGGGGGGGGGATATTTACTCAATATTGGTTAAAGACTATAGTTTGAATGCAGTGTTTTAAACAATTGTTGGTTGAAAGTTCCTTGGACAATCTGATGCCCAATATATAAATTTAGGGAAAAATCCTAAATGTGGGCATGTCATACTACACTAGGCTGTGTTTCTCATGTTATCATAAAATGATGGGGGATTTGAGACTCGACGATTGAGTTGAAGTAAGTATGAGCAGTATTCAATGTTTGTATCGAACTTATAATCAAAACGATAAGGGAAAAACTTGATGCTGCTAATTAGCCTAAGCCAACATCTTAAAAGTGTAGTAATGTTGTCATGCAATGTTTTCCTTCAAACTTATCACGAAATAATCGATATCAGCTCAATGAGCCCCTTAAAAGAGCCTTTGAAGATCAGTGGACATTTGAAGTTAAATAATGCGCGACGCTTAAATGGACAAAACTCCTGAAAAAGTTTAACCGTCTTCTCTCACAGGCCCGTAGCCGATATCGAGGGGCCAGAAGACTTATTCACCTTCCCCACATAGCGTCCCAATCAGGTAAACTCTTGGGCATACGTTGACTTCAAATTTGGCAAAATACCGTTTGCGCACCTTTGAGTATTACAAAATTCTATAAGTCCCCTCCACTCTCTGGTGAAAAGTCAAGCGGCGAAACCATTACTCCCGAAGGCAGGGCCGTAGCCTGCGGGGGGGGGGGCAAGGGGGCAGCTGCCCCCTGAGATTTCTAAACCCTGAATGAAAAATGGCCCTTGAAAAAAAATTCTGAAAATCCTAAAAACTTCATTGTCCTGATGACGTTTTTAAGGCCCTCAGAGCCTGGGAAATCATATAAAAAGGTTCATTTTGCCCAAAATTTTCCCAGGGAGGTCCCCGGACCCCCTCCACAGACGGACGTTTATGCGGACAACTCGCACTGACGAATTTATCTCTGTCCTCATTTATGATACTTATATACATATATGGCTGAAGTCCATATTGATCTTAAGACGCGTTGTTTCTCACACTGTCTTACACAGCATGCTCATTTAAAATAGCATATGATTACCTTGCTAAAATCGATGAGCTAGTATCATAATTTTGTTTCACATTTTTTACTACAACGTGATTTTACTGAAAGCGTTTTTCAAGTTTAATTTTTCTTCTTTAATTCTTAGTTTCTAAAGTAGGAAGTCTCATAAATGTTTAAATGCAACTTTGGAGGTCTAGAAAGTGTCAGTCACTTTTTACAAAAACTAGACCCATAAATAACGCATCGACCGATGTTGGCCTTCCAAGTAGAGCACTAACTGACTAAGTAGAGGAAAGACACGCACCAAAACTGTCTGTGGCACTTTACCATGCCATGCCATAGCCAAAAAACCCTTAATAATGAGAATTTCTAAAGAAAACTCATTTTAAAGCTTTGTCAAAGATAGCACCATTTTGTATCCAAGCAACCTTACAAAGGCAAATTTTTCTCAAAGGGGAGGGGCCTTAGACAACACCCTCCCTTAAACTCAGTCAAAAAGGAAATAGAAAAATAGAAAAGGCACTAAAAAGTAAGAATTTGTAAACATGTGAACAGTTTGACGCTTTCCTCAAAATAGCACCATTTTGCACCTAAGCCATCTTACATACAGAAATTTCTCAAAAAGTAGTTTTGTTACCCCGGCTTTAATACACCCCTAAATAGAAAAAGACACTGTATAATGGATTTTTTTTTTAAAATAGGCTACAGTTAGTTTCAAGCTTTGTCAAAGATAGCCCAAATTTCCATTGCCGAAGCGACTTTACATAAGTGTCACGTCCTCAATTAAGACGTCTCCTATAACCCCCCCCCCTCATGGAGGCAATGGGTGATAAGGCTCCTCCTGGGTGACAACTACCCTTTAGGTACGCTAATAGACGCTGTCATGTACTGCCCCCTAGATATTTCGCCCAGGCTACGGCCTTGGAAGGAGTTCTGCTCCACTAAGGAACTACGTCCCCGAAAGGACAACAAACTTAACTGACCACCCTCTACGACCCTCAGACCTCTACATCAAGGGTCTGTCATGCATGGTCCCGTTCTTAAGTGGCTGAAAAGAACAGATACTACACAAGACCTTTGGAAATGGCCGAGAAGCGATCTCGGCTAAATTCTTAATTGTGACCTCCCCCCCCCCCCCTTTAGACAAGACGCGCCCACTGAGCATCGTTTACATTCATAAATTCATTTAAATGCTATGAAATCTACCTCAAGTTCTGGAATTCGTCCCATAGGACAAAGTTATACCAGTTGACATTGAAATACACAATACAACGAAAACATGCTGATGATGTAGTTAAAATAACGTACACTTCTCATCCTGAACCATTCAAAGAGTAGTCACTCTACTACTACGTGTACGTGGGGTAAGCAAAAGTCTCGATTGGTGACTGCTCTTTGATTGACATAGAGTTACAAGTTTCAAAAGATGCAGAGTAGCTCATATTACAAAGCATGCACAGAGAGGGTTTTGATTACACATGAGAATCATATAAGCTCACCACGATTTGTAATAAACTACCGGTATGTTTGTGTCTGCACAAGGAGAAGCTTAGACAGTTATGGGAGTTAGGCTACACTTAGCTGGGAGAAATGGAACAGTCTGAGATGAGGAAACCCCTGTCGTACTGTCGTTCTGCTGTTCCATAATCTTTTGTCTAGTTTTTGCAGGGGTGGTGGGTGGTAGACGTGTTGTATTACACTATGCGGTGGTATACTTTAGCATGGGTAGATGCAAGAGATGGATTCGGGATGGGTCTTCTCCCTACGGACATGGAGACATTGTGAAAAAATAACATGGAATTGTGCAGTTTGGTGACTCTTACAACCTTAATCACAGACATTAAAATGATTGTAATTATGTCCCATTCAGAAACAGAGCCAGCAACTTATTAGTTATAGCCCCAGTGGTTACGCCATTATTTGAAGACTGGGGGAACCATAAAAGATGATGTCGTAAACCGACATAAGATAAACCCAGAAAGTCGGCGTTAGTGTACATATGCGTACACGATGCTGTGTACACGGGTGGAGCCTTCCTTTGACACCTAATGCGGAGGTACCGTCCCTATGGAGGGGTCTAACGGGAAGGGGACCCTTCGAGAAATTGTTCGTCAAAGGTAGCTCAGTTGCAAAATGGCGCTGTCTTTGGCAAACATTCAAACTGAGTACATGCTGCAAAATCCTCACACTTTATGATTTTGTGCCACTGTTAGTAAAGCTTTGCTCTGAATCAATGTGAAGGAATGCTGGTACCATGAGACAGATATAGTACCTCCCGAGAGCTCTGGAATAGTTACAAAGTGGGAACATTAGTGTGATGCTTTTCACTGATATCTAAATGACACCACAGGAAAGCTAACCAAGCACTCTACGACAAAGTTAATTTTACTCCGTTTGAACAAGAATGCAAATGAACAGCTTCCAATGGGGGAATGACCATGAGGAGAATAAACGCTTAACAAAAAAGGTAGAGGATTAAATAATTACCCCACGGAACAGACTCTGCTTACCCAGCCCCTCTTTTAGGATATGAATGAATTAACGTCGTAGTAAAGGTCATCAGGCATAGATTTTAAACCGTGACAATTATGGGTGAAGCACGAAAATTTTCCCATAAGAATTGTTACAAAAGTCGTATCATGTACGTTTGGAGAAACATACGTTTGGGATGGTTAGAAAAAAGTAGAACTGAAGGTTAAGTAGCACGAGGGGCGCGGAAATTATGATAGTAGGCAAAATATTTACAAAACTTTGAAAGGTTGCAAAAGATTTGTGATAGAAAATGAATGAAACAACCTGGTAGAATTTTTTCACTGCTGAAAAGGGAGGATGTCCTGACCTCTTAGATCCCCTTGATCTGCCCTTTCTCAGCCTTCCAAAAAGCGTGAACAAGCTGTTTGTACAAGCTTCTCCAACTTCGCGGATTAAGGCGCTGTGACTTTCTTATTTGTTTTGTTGCAATTCCCCTTTTGTTATTGAATTAAAACAAAATTAAACTGAACTATGACAATAACTTTGAAAAGACCTTGAAATTAATAGTAGCAAGTGTCGAGTGAAGTAGAAGTAAAAACATTTTACATTACTCTAGTAGTAGCAGAAGTTGCACAGTTGATAACAATTTCAGTATGAATTTTAATATATTTTTTGCTTAAATTCATCCAAACAAGGATTATATTCAAGATCAACTATACCAGTGAAAAATTTCATCTCTCTACATTAAATTTTTATTTCCACCTTTTTTATACGTGACGTTTTTGCCGAGATGTGCAATCAGACTTGTCGTATTCGACCACGTACACGTAGTAGTAATTGAATGCATTTTTTCTTTTCTTGTACAACTTCTCATAGCTTAGGCGTGAGTAAACTTTTTTACTCCTCACAAGTGCTAACAATATAAGGAAGCTTGTAAACTAAACTGTACGTCCTCGAGAATTTTGCTTGTCACTCAGTAGAGAACAGAAATTTCAAGCCAATAGAGGGTGCATTAACAGTAGTTTCCAACGAACGTTGTGCTGTACTGTGAACAAGGGTCTTGACCAAGACTACCCTTAGCTTTGCACTAGATCTCGTAATTGTATTCAGGACATTGAACTCGTACTCGCACTGGTACTCCGAGGCTGTTCTTATGAGAGCAGACATCTCTGTTATGCTAATGCAAGCTTAACTTAAAGACAAAAAGGCATTCAATAAATGAAGGAAGACAGACATTCATCACCCAAAGCACATTTTGGTTGGGTAAAACCCAAATTTTCAATTGGTGATTGCTCTTTGATTGACATCAGAGCGGAGGCGCGGGCAGGATTTCGGAGGTGGGGACTAGGGAGTACAACTTGTGATACCCCGACAAAAATGGAAGAGTGTTGTAACGGGAGCGGGTGTCACAAGTGCACAGAAGTCACCGAAGGGGCACCACCAGTGCGGAGCGCGAGTGAGCACGCTTGGGGTCCAGTGACCTGCGTTAGGACCCCTGGACGATCAAGGGGAAGGGCCCAATGGGGTCAAGGGGGAGCAGCCACTGAAACTTCTGCAATATAAGATATAAAGGCCCCGAGAATTAGTTCCAGAGGCTCTATTTATCAGGTTTTATTTCATATAAGATTTTGTGAAATTCCACGTTAATAACTGAGAGTACAGGTAAATTAGACGCCAGCAAGTGAACTTCGAAAACATATCCATGAAATAAACAATTCTTGATAAATTTTATTTTGCCCGATTAAAGAACTAGTTGTCTCGTCATAGATGAATATAATGGGTAGATTGGGTAATTAACACGTCTGTTCAACACGCTACACTCCATAGAAAAAGGAGTATTTCGGGTGCATTACCCAAATTAATTGCACAATGAAAACTCAGTGTGGGGGTTAAGGAGGCGTAAGGGTTCAAAGACTGCAAGAAGCATTGCCACAGTCGGAGTAAATTGTTTCCGCTAGGAGGAGAAGAAGGTATTCTACAAATTAATGTCGTTGCGCTTCATCGACAGGAGCATACCAGTACACAACTGAGACACATTTTGTATAGATTCCTTACAAGGGATGGACCTACCATGCATAATCCTTCAATTGTCATAGGGGTAGTTCCTGACAAGGGGGAAGGGGTGGCTGTATGGGACCAAAACCGACCTCAGCCCGACCAAGGTTAGGACTAAAGTTAGAAAATTTGGCATTCCGAATGACCCCGATTGAAGTAAACCCCACTCTACAACATAACTGACTGAAATGTGTCCAGTACCATGCGTGGGTCGCCAGTATGAGAGAATGGACGATATGCCAAACACTCCACTGAGATTGAAGGAACTCTGTTCCAAGCTACTATAGGCCATTGGCCAGAGGCACATCACGGGCACCCCCACAACTCTCCGACCCAATATTTTTGGAAATGTTATGTACCCCTGAACACGAAATCAAGTGGTAGCAGTAAATATTTCAGGTCTCACTCATTCAAAATGGCTGCCAGAAACAAAATGGCGGCAAATATTACGATTTTTTTGTATTAAACAATAATATATAAATATATATATATATATAAAGAGAGAGGAAGCGCGGGTCACACTACAGCGATTTCGGATCGGATTACGGTCCGATTTTTTTGAGTTTTAGTTAGAATCTTCTCCA
>WURT03122233.1:0-11742 GCA_009936505.3 Holothuria glaberrima | reverse complement strand
CCAGAAACAATCCTGAAAATGTTCCTAAGGAGCCTCAACCTTGAAGGGACAGATACTGAATCTTTGAAATTTGATAGTTAATGTACTTTATAGTCTATTAAATGTCCCTCTCTGACAAAGGCCCCCAAAAATGTTTTCATGTGCACTTATCAACCAGAAAGCCAAAAGGATTAGTGATTCCCTGCCGATGAAATGTAAGTTTATTACTGTGAGTGTTTGAATTAGAAAAAAAATAACATGCTCCCAAGCATGTGACTGAAAAGCTGGTCTGCACAAAGAAATTGTACCTTTTGATCTCAGATGACCCCAAATAACCTTTGACCTCCACCAAAAATGATGAGCACAATTTCATAGGGGAATGTGGGGCACAGTGAGACACAAAAGTTATTTTTCATCAAAACTCACTCACCGAATCATCAAAACTCGCTCACCGAACCATCATATTAAGTGATATTTTACAGATAATATGGTCACTCAAAAGTCTTCTTATGACCCACTTAATAGGTGGTGAACCCTTGTGCAAAGGTCATTTAAAGCGTCATATATTTTTCCTGAATTGTCTCACTGTGCCCCACTCATTTGGGGTAGGCCTACGTTGAGACAGAACCTTCAGAAACAAAATATTTCAACCAATAGCTAACCTGCTTGTTACGAAGCATTTACTATACATGTACTGTATGCACAATATAAACTCGTTCCCTGTTCCAATGGACGAGTTGCGATGGAATCAAGTTTTGGTGTCACACTGTGCCCCCTGCTCCCCACAACTGCCATAAAATCCCATATATTGATAGCCATAGATCATTTTATTGCTGTAATATGAGCAGAGAGGCAATACCAAAAGTACTATAACTGATCTATCAAGTAAAATGAATAGATATTCAAGCTAATTGAATCCAATTTTCCGGTAATACACACACCACATGACTCACAATGAACTGTCCCACTGTGCAACGGCATTTGAAAATTTTAAAATAATCAAATATTTCTTAATAACAAAGAGTTAGAGGAAATTTGATCTATGGATTATACCAACAATAAACAAGTCTTTCTGATCAGTATAAGTATTTGTAATAACACATGGATCACACCATGTAAATTTGATGTAGATTTGGAATGAA
Source organism: Holothuria glaberrima (assembly GCA_009936505.3). NCBI lineage: Eukaryota > Metazoa > Echinodermata > Holothuroidea > Aspidochirotida > Holothuriidae > Holothuria > Holothuria glaberrima. The sequence goes on along the minus strand of WURT03122233.1, from coordinate 10,621 downwards.
AAATTACTTTTTGTCAAAAAAATTGGTAATTTTCCAGAACATCATGTGAACATGGTTGTATGGGTATTTGAATCGGCTGTTATGTAGCACTACAACAGTTACTCCACAGTCGGTTTGGTGTTGAGATTCAACATATCACTACAAAACTATCGCTTTTGTCTCACTGTGCCCCATGTCTCATTGCACCCCACTTTCCCCTACTCAATATGGGCCTCCACATACTAAGTATGAGATTCATCAAAGTTTTCCTGCTTGAGACATAGTGTCTACAAGGTTTTAACCATTTTGACCCTCAGTGACCCCAGATGACCTTTGCCCCACCAAAAACAATAGGGTTTTACCTCTTACCATAATGCATCTACAAACTAAGTATGAAATCTATCCAAGCTTCCTACCTCGAGATATGTTAAAAAGGTTTTTGGAGTCTGTCTTCCAGTGACCCCAGATGACCTTTGACCTCCACCAAAAGCAATAGGTTTTTCTTCTCACCATAACCCATTAACACACCAAATATGAAATCTATCCAAGCTTCTTAACTTTTGATATTGTGTTTGCAAGGTTTTCATGGTTTGACCCCCGGTGACCCCAAATGACTTTTGGCCTCAACCAAAAACAATAGGATCTTCTTCTCACCATAACACATTACCACACCACGTATGAAATCTATCCAAGCTTCCCACCTCCAGTGACCCCAGAAGATCTTTGACCTCCATCAAAAATGATAGGGTTCTTCTTCTCACCATAATGCATTAACACACCAAGTAAGAAAGCTATTCATGCTTCCTACCTTGAAATATCGTGTAAACAAGGTTTTCAGAGTTTGACCCCAGTGACCCCAGATGACCTTTGACCTCCACAAAAAACAAAAGGGTTCTTCTTCTCACCATAACACATCCACATACAACATATGAAATCCATCCAAGCTTCCAACCTTGAGATATCATGTAAACAAGTTTTTAGATGTTGACCCCTGATGACCCCAGATGACCTTTGACCTCCACCAAAAACAATAGGGATCATCTACTTAATATGGGCAATCTACATGCTAAGAATACGATCCCTCAGCTTTACCATTCTTGAGATATCGTGTAAACAAGCAAAGCGTCACATATACACACATACACGAACACATCACTATCGCATAGATTCCTTGCCTGCCTTCGGCAAGGAATCAATAAATGAACCTATTATCAACTAAAATCCTGGCTTCTCTAACCTTACGAGTTCCCTAGTTATCAATGAAATGACTATGTGCATCTTCCCTGAATTCATTACAAATTGCATTAAGAAACATGCAACATTAACCACCAATTGCTGAGACGTACAGTAAAGTAACATGTACACTTTATACTGACTTTGCTTTCAGGAGATTAAATGTAAATAAACAGCTCTCCATAGGAGGTTCCATGTAAATTTACATTCTTGGAACCAAAGCTTTTTGCAAAGCACCTCCTCAAGGGTTTTTTAAGCCCCCCTTATGGAAACATTTTACATCCCAGGGCATCTACAATAATAAAGTGTATGTGTTTGTTTGCATGTTTCAAATGAGTATTATTGAATCAGACAAGAAGGCACAATAACAAAGCATCTATAATTCCGACCCTGTTAGATGCAGGACCTTATTAAAGCTATCCCTTAATTGCAAATTTGCCTAAATGCATGTTGTATTGTAACGCTTCTTCCATAGTATGCTTTTCATGTATTGCTGTACACAAAAGATCATTTTTTGTTTTGAATCTTTTGCAATTTGCTGGGGTAAAGATATCTACTTCTAAATGGAGACCTACAGAGTAGATGGACATGGTTTGTGCAGAATCAACACACATTCTCTTGTGATAATGAATCAGTTTAGGACAGGGGCGGGGAACCTTTTCACTCTGACAGGCTGTTTTGAAGGTCATAATCCACTACCGGGCCACACAAAGAGAGGGTACAACAAGCTCTCTCCACAGGGTGCTGGCAAAGGGCCCCAAACAGGCCCAGTGGGGTCCAGGGGAAAGTCTAGTCAAGAACTGGGGCAAAGCCCTGGAAGCTCTGAAATTTGTACTTATTTGTGGGCAAAAGAATGCTCATCCATCATTTTTAAATCGCACAGAATGTGCATGGCTAAACAGGCCAAGAGTATCACAATATGACCATTTGTGCTATGTGTGAAGTAATAATGGAATAAGTGCATATTGAAAGTGTGCATGAATTAGCGCGCCGAAAAAATCATGTAATTTTAAACCAACTTTATTTTTCTTCATTTTCATTGCAAAAATGTCCACTTTCTGACGTTGAATTCACTCTTTGGAGGGACATTTCCTAACCCCACAACCCCTCTTCAAATCTACTGGAACAGATACATTGCCCACTGAGTTTCATACTCTAATAGATAGACCTACACATGTGATAGTGCAATTCTGTACAATATTACAGTATGTAGCCTAAAGTGCCAGGCAAAGCTTTTGTTACCTACAGAAGTACAGGGATTCGGCACCCTATTTATGACTAAAGAAATGGTAGGCATGTTACATTGTGCATACAGGGATTTAATAGTAATACACTGGTAGGGTTTCCCAACATTTATGTTAATGAACTGGGAAGTGATACTGCTTAGGCAGGATAAATGGTAGGCACCGTTGGCTAAGAGATTATTGCCACTTAGTTTTCAAGTGATAATGAATTGTCATTTATGAACTGTCTCGCAGGCCCGATAAAATGGTTTCACAGGCCACATACAGCCTGCGGGCCGGAGGTTCCCCACCTTGGTTTAGGACAACAATCATATAATTTTGTACAGTGAACTTTACAATGGTGTTAGGCAGAATACATGTGAACTTAAATACTTTTGTACAAATGGACTCAGATTATCCTTTTTTTTCGTCTATTGTTTTTTTTTTTTTTTTGTTTCACAAAGCTTTTTCCAAATCATGCACCCTCATATTGCTGTAAGAAAATTTTTTTGAAACTTTGCAATTTGCTGAACTAAACATGTGGAAGGTCGAGCATTCGAATCCTGGCCGGGTCATACCAAAGACTTTAAAAATGGAACTTACTGCCATTGTGCTCGGTGCTCAACATAAGCAATGGAGTAGGGAAAACAAGCAATTGAGCCACAACTGGAAAAAAGGCTGTGGCCAGCCTGACTTAAACCAACTGGTTACAAACTGAGCTGTAAAGCCCCATCTAACTAACTACTTCTACTTCCACTATTCCATATGTCATTTGTCTTACACTGATACAATAAGTGATAACATTTACTGTAACTCCATCTAAGAGTTGTTGCTCTTTGTCAATAATCTCCAGTGCAGTTTGTGTGTGTATGTGCTTCCTAATATGGTGCCCATCAAAAAGACATACTCTCACTGGTTAAAGTTGTAATCAGTGCCCTTCCCTCACACCTAAATTTTGTGGCACCCTTTTTGAGGTTTAAATGCTTAAGTGGTTTGTTCCAGAGCTATGCAATGTTCTCCACTAGCCGTTTTGTCCGGGTGCACCGCCCGGACAAAATCTGAAGAGAGTGCATCAGCGCCCAGTCTTAATGTTGCCGCCCCCACAAAAACCTGGGTCGCCCGGACAAAAAATATTGCTTTCCCTTGTTTGGTAACATTTGAATTGTTCACTTCAAATTTAGCACAAAACGTAACACCATTTTGCAGAGCTAGCCCACCTTACATGAGCAAAAATTTTTCGAAAGGGGGAGGGAACCCCTCCCCAGGGCAGCAATCGGTGTCATCTGTCGGATCAGAGATAAGCGCCCAGACAAAATTTGAACCTGGGGAGAACACTGCTATGATTAAGAAAAACAAAACACAATGGCAGACACTGTATGTGGAAGAAAACAAGAAAGAAAAGGTATATCACAGAAAATGACATTTCCACAGGTGAATTAATGAAATGAACAAAGACATCAAGGGAAAAAAAAAAAAACAGAAGTGCAAAAATGAGGGTACACTAGTACTGTACTGTACTTCAAATAAATCACCTCCACACACTGTTTCATTTCATAGATCTACATGATGCACACATTCTTTACACAGTCATACCATGAAAATAGAGAGAAGTAGAACACAGAATTTGACAAAACTAAGTTGTACTTTTCCTTTTAGACCATAGAAAATATTCTCTTAGTTAAAATAGAAAAGTATACTGTGTCTGTACTTTGAGGACAGGGAAAACTGGCCAGCCTATTCTACTGTACATACCAAGGCTTAAGTACTGACTCATAAAGTAGTGTAAGTCCTGCAGTATTATTAAACAATGCCATTAAAAAAATCTTTCACAGGATTTATTTATATATGTTGGTTCAATGTTTGGTAAATAATACTATTTTTTTTCACAAATGAACTCTTTTGTATATATTTAGTACACTGAATGTGTTAGGTCTCATCATTTTGTCAATATAGAGCATTTACTGTACAAGATGCATGATGAGCTTTTAATTTTCATTGTGTACAAACATTTTAAATATTCAACTGTAAGAAACATTTTGTTCAATGAAAGAATCACAACAAAACCATCTGTGACTTCACTTAGACATCTTACACACATCAGGAAATGAACAATTTGATTATATTCCTGACCAGTTTTCCTTTTTATGCTCAGTACTAATTTTCTGTGATTTTGCAGCACAGTACATGTTTGTTCAAATTTAATATTTAATCTAGGCAAGTGTAATAAATCTCTCAGTGTTATTTCCTATGTAAGTACATGATATTGCACTCTGTAATACTGTAATAATAGTGCTTAGTACAAAAGTCAACAGCCTATCTACAGTCAGTTCAGTGCATTAGACTCACCAATACATACTGCAGGGGTCTACAATTTGAGTGTCACAAAAATCAACGGCTTGGTTTAAATTGAATGGAGGGGCTAGACGTAAACTACTGTAAGTAGGGAGAATTGCTACAGTCTGGGGTGAGATTAGAGAGCCTTTAATGTCACTTAGTTACATAGGGCAGTACAACTATACATATTGTATCTTCAAGCCTTTAATATATAATGCTGGCACTTGTTTTTTACCCCATGGTTCCTAAGATTTAGGTTCTTTTTTGCTGCAGAAATACAGTATTTATCTTGAATTTACCTTGAAGTGCAAACCTCTCCATAAAGGATCATCTCCATAAAATTGAGGCTGGCTACTAAATAACAGCAGGCCAAGGGTCCTTAGTATATTTTCCCAGTCCCTCTTTTTATGCTAAATTTACAGTGCTGTTTTCTTTACAACATCATCAGGCAGTCCATTCCAAAATTTCCAGATTCTAGCTGTTAAAGTATGTGTTTCTGCTGGATTCTAATCTGACAGTTAGGTGTTTTTTAAAGGAGTTACCTCTTGTTCTCTCCTTACCAAAGATTTCTATTATTCCATTCAGTTCTATATCCATCTTCTTATTATGGTGTAAAACGAAAGCAGGTCTTGTCTGATGTGTCTCTGTGCTAGACTAGTGACATCAAATTCAGTTCAGTGTATGAACAGGAGACTTCTTTAATTTCATACTGATCGCCTGGTCAAATCCCGCAATTTAAAGGGTAATAAGTCTCACCCCTGACAGTGTAATTCTCCCTACTCAGTTTACTTCTGGCCCCTCCCCCAATTTAAACAAAATGTACAGGTGCACTCCCCTGTCAAAGCTACAGCTGCTGTCTGCACTGAGTTTAAAGTGCAATACGTCCATATCAACACAATACTGTGTCTGAGCTTAAATTGGGAACACACCTGACTGCAAAAGTCATCACAGACCAATCAGAGTAAAGCTACTGCTTGAAATAATGTCAAAGTGCAGTCACCATTTGTGTTTAGAGATAGCATTCTGTACAATCATATTGCTAAATGTGTGGGGTAATGCCATACTCCCTTTTAATATATTCCAAACTATGGTTTATGTTTCACTAAGTGAGTGAGCAATTTTCTTGATTAGAGCAAAAACCATTTAATAGATGTCAGGACTTGACATTAACTTCTAAACTCACTTGCCAAGTAGTGCAAGCAGCCACTGAAGTCCACTTGCCCTTACAATTTTTCACTTGCCCTTACAAACTGGCAGAATATTGGGTTTTGTATTATCCCATGGCCTAACTTTACAAGTTCACAAAATTATTTTTCAAATACTGTATTCCCCTTATTGAAATTCAGCAAATCGTTTAAACAGATTTCCCTTTAAAACACAACGAAAGTTTAGCATTCCCCCCATGTTTTTCCTTGATATCTTATCATTAAAACATTGTTTATTTCAGAAGAAAATAGCTAACTGTACAGGCAATAAACAATCATTTATGCAATGGCTGTTATGACACGAATCATGCAGTTACTCATGGGTAACATATCAAAAGGTGGCAACTTTTTTACAAAATGTGATGTCTGCTTTTTTTATGTTTTGCAAAATTTTCAAACTCATCTTGGAGATCACAAGAAGCACTTGCCCAGTCGGGCAATTTGAAGCAAGAGAGAACTTGCCCTGCAATTTTTTTCACTTGCCCTGGGCAATTGGGCAGTCCTTAATGTCGAGCCCTGCAAGTATAAGTTCAAGAACTCATTTCACATATATTTTTATGTACTTACCGTAAGCATATGTTGTACAATACCACTGGGTATTCCTGATGATGCCTGATGTCATCACACAAAATGTGTTATAACTTTTAGTGATTTTTAAATTTAAGTTCCCTGGTCATAGTTCAACCAGAATTCCAAAATGCAAATTGTGGTTTCCATGATTTCATTTCACCATACACATTTTCATGGAAAATGTTCATCAACATTATGCTAAACTAGGGATGTAAATCGACGACAATTTTGTGCAAAGATGAAAAGCTAACACAACATTTTGTTTTACAGAAGACAATGTTCCTTATTTTCAGAAATAAACATTCATGTTAACAGTTTGCTACATATTGACAAAGGACATGAACATAGGTCAAATCACTCTATATTTATGTAACTAACAGACAAGAACAAAAATACTGCACATAAACTATTTACACATTTGAATTTACTTGTAAGGTTTTAACTGTGTAGACCCTCGACAGCTTCAAAAACAATTTTGTAATACCCTAGTTTTACTACTAATAGACACCACAAGTAAAGTCCACTACTGTACACACACCAGCAGGGGAGAACATTCGCAAAACATGATGAAAATTTTCCATCAGGAACTACATTTGGCCTGTACTTCTGTACCTCGCTACTGAATCAAACTGTTGGTTATAAATATTAGCCTCATAGTTCAATGTACCCACACATACTATAGAATGTGCCAAAGCTTTTTGCCACTTTCCATATCATTGAAAGAATATTTGTGGCCATTTTTGCATGTTTCAAATGAGGGAGCAACAATGTTAAACTTGACTGGCCTCAACTCCCCGATTTGATTTTACCACATGCGGTCACAGATAACTTGGTTGCCAGTCAAGAAGCCTCTTCACAAAGTTGCCCCCTGCAAAGTCACCCTTTTTGACAGTCACCACTTGACAGTCACCTCTTTCACAAAGTTGCCCAGGGCTGGCAAAGTCACCACCTTCAAACTTGCCTCCTGACAAAGTTACTCAGCCCTGAAAGTCCCCCCCCCCCCCCCAACAACAACAATCACTTCTCCACAAAGTCTCTATATCAGTTCAACAAAGTCACCCCAAAAAAAAAATTTCATCAAAAAAATTGAGGGTAATAAAAAATAAAATATAATTGTGTTTATTAATTGTGTTTATTAGCTCTCATCAGGTGTATTACCAATTGTTTTAATGATTTGACAAAACAACAGTGTTAAGAATTAAATTACAACAAACAAACTTTTGGTTGAAGTTTGACAAAAAAATTAAACATGGAATGTGATTTTATTACTTAAAGGGTTTAAACCAAACAGTAAATTTTCATATCTTAAGAGGAACTAAATCTAAACAAATTGATAACACTTTTATTCAAATAGAACATGCAGGCTAGATCTCGAGATATCAACAAATTACTACATTTGTGACCCCAAATGAGCTTGAGGCAAGCCGGGGTTATCCTCACATTGATGACAAATTCTTTGTTTCCTTTGTTTTTCAGTCTGTTTCATCGACTTTAACATTAATAGGGAAAGGAGCTCCCCATGAAGAATCTGAAGTTTATAAAATTCCCATGCCTCTCATGCATTCACATTCAGATAACGTGGGACTATGGCGGAAAAAATTTGTTTTAACGTATAAAGAAAAGCAAAAGAGAGTTCATTAATGTGAGGTTAGATGTCATATACATGCTAACTTCAAGTTCACTTCATGTTGAAAATGTGACAACTTTAAAGAGATGTTACCTGTTCCAGAAAAGGGAAATACACAGGGTCTAAAGTTTTTCTTTAATTGTCAATACACTAACTGTGCTAATCATGGATGAAGTTGTTTATGTAGTGATTGAAAATGGTTGTGTGAATGGCAAAATATAAAGAAACAGTGCAAAAACAGTCAAAATATGCAGGCTGTTATGAAAAAAACCATTCTCATTACAACTAGCTTAAACCACACCTATCAGACCACCATGTGCATATTCAATGGTCTCGCAGCTGCATGACGTACTGAAGTCTGAAGTACTGTACTGTACATTTAGTAGATGCGATCACTAGCACGGGACACTAACCTAAAGTGTGACAATACAGACTAAAGTCTGAATCCTTTCCTCAACGCGCAGTCTTCAGGCAAATCGTTTGTTGTTTGGACGGACTGCTTAAATGTTATTCCAACACTTTAGTAAGCCTACAGTACATAATGATGCACTGAGCATCTAAACTGATCTACATTTGGCCTGGACTACATACCTCCCTAATTACATCATAGGGTGTAACTTCATAGTTCAACACCCCTACCCACTGCAGGTGCAAAAGCTTCCTTTCCCTCTTTTCAGTTATCTATAAAAGGATATTTGTACCCATTTTTTGCTCGTTTTAAATCAGGGGGAAACTTTCTTGAAGTGAGAAAGCGACTTTGTGGAGGGGCGACTTATGCGGGGCAACTGACAGGGGTTACTGCCCAGGGCAAGTTTGAAAGGGGCAACTGCAATGGGGTGTCTTTGCTAGATGGGGCCACTTCCTAATACCTGCCAAGATGACTCTTCGCAAAGGGAGATGGGTGATTTTGTAAAGAGCAACTTTGCTAGGGGGCGACCTGACTGGTCTCCAAGAACTTGTCAATTTGAACAGGCCTAGGTTCAGGCCTAGGCCTAGCCTACGTTGCCATCTTGGTTTTGGAACTTGTCTTGTTATAATGTTAGCACTATAAAAGATTAGATAAATGAAACTTCATTTTTTAGTTAGGCTAGGCCTAATGGAAAGGTGGTCCTTGAGTAATTTCAGCTCAGTTAAAAGTGTGCCTTGAATCCCAGAAGGTTGGGAAACCCTGATTTACTGAAGTTTTATACTAAAGGTTACTCTGTATGTATACCTAAAACCAATGCCAACGAATGCCTATACTGCACTGTTGAAATCAGACAAATGCCAGCGAATGCCACTTGATTTTCATTCAAGTCATGAATGCCAATGGACATAGTGATAAAGGCAATTACTGAAGCCTATAAATAGCATGAGGCTTTTCAGTTACAGTAGTCTTGCTAAGATGTTTATGTATACCTTTACTTGTTAGGAAGCAAAATCAGGATCTTGTCCCAGATTTTAGAGGTTAATACAAATTGGCCTCAATTATTTACACATGTAAGGTAGATTAACATGAATATTTTAATACTGGATTAAGTGTCTTTCTCAAAATAACTAGTCTTTTCAATTTAATTTTGAACAAGTACAGTAGCCTAGTTAACATTTTGAGAACAACCCTCTCTCTATAATGACAAAGAGGTTAAAAGGAACTTAGTGAATGCCAGTAAACACGATTGCCAGTGAGCAAGTGTCAAAGCCAAAATGACATTCTGTCTACCGGAATGCCAATGCATTGAAGTTCTAACCATGTGTGCGATGTCCATTTGCAAACGTGAGAATGCCAATAAAAACGAATGCCAATAAGCGAATGCCAATACGTCCGTGTTTTGTATTGAGCAAAATGTTCATTTTACATGCAAATTTACATTGGTTTGGTGAAATAATCCCAGTCAAGAAATGCAATGTGGCAAATACTTTAGAAAATGTCATAGGCCTAGTGGTGCATGTTTTAAGTTGTTTTGTGCAAGAATAATTGCATAGGCTAGGCTATATCTAAAAATGTTGACAGGATGTCTGGATTTCACATAACATAACATAACAAATTTAAGGGCAACGGAGAGCAAAAGCCCCATAAGATGTGTGGTAACCCAAACCCCAAACAAAACCCAAAACAAACCAAATACCTAACAAAGCCCAGCAAAATCAGATTCTGCCACAGTCACAATAAAACCTGTCAACGTTAATCTTGAAGCAATTGACTGAAGTGGAATTGACAACCCACTAAGGCAGACCATTCCACTCATTGACCACTCTATGAGAGAAGCTGAACTTCCTAATTTCAAGCCAAGAGAAACATTTCACCAATTTTTTACAATGGCCTCGAACACAGGAATTAGCACAAGCCTTCAGGTAGTCACCATTAGACAAAGATTTCTTACCAGAAAGAAATTTGAAGACTTGCAGCATATCCCCCCTAATCCTTCTTAATTCAAGAGTAGTAAGTCCCAAACATTTGAGCCTATCATGAT
>WURT03122222.1:0-11742 GCA_009936505.3 Holothuria glaberrima | reverse complement strand
TTGACCTCCACCAAAAACAACAGGTGTCATCACCTTACCATAACATATCCACATACCAAAAATGAAATCTATCCAAACTTCTTAACTTGAGATATCGTGTTTTAACAAGGTTTTAAGTGTTTGACCCCCGGTGACCCCAGATGACATTTTGACCTCCACCAAAAATAACACGTATCATTTTCTTACCATAACACATCCATACACCACATATGAAATCTATCCAAGTTGCCTATCTTGAGATATCATGTTAACAAAGTTTTTAGTGTTTGCCCCTGGTGACCTTTGACCTCCACCAAAACAATAGGGCAAACCTCACTATGGCAGACCTATATACAATATTAACTTTAAGCTTTGTCCAACTTTCCCTTGTTGAGTTATAGCATACCAAAGCAAGTGTCACAGACACACACACACGCCAATTTGACTACATAGGTTCCTTTGCTAAAGCAAGGAACCAAAAAGTGTCAGTCATTCCTATCTCGAGATATCATGATTACAAGTTTTTTGGTCTTTGACCTCTGGTGAACTCAAATGACCTTTGACCTCCACCAAAACCATAGGGTTTTTCTGCTTTACTATGACAAATCTATATACCAAATATGAAGTGTCGGTCATTCCTATCTTAAGATATCATGATTACAACGTTTGGTCTTTGACCTCTAGTTACCTCAAATGACCTTTGACCTCCACCAAAAACAATAGGGTTTTTCTGCTTTACTATGAAAATCTATACACCAAATATGAAAACTGTCGGTCAGTCCTATCTCAAGATACCGCGATTACAAGGTTTTCGGTCTTTGACCTCTGGTGACCTCAAATGACCTTTAGTAGTACCTCTAGTATTTCCACCATGGAATGGATAAGAAGCACTATGCTACTTTATAAATGGGAGTTCTGTAAAATAATGAAAGTGGTGTTTCTTTCAACCAACTGCAAAACATGTGCCTTGAAATATGTACTAGTAGTAGTGGACAGATGTCAACTCCTTGCATGTACATAGCCAAATTAGGTATTTCCCAGGTACTTCTACACTGATGATAGGCCTATTGAGCCAGTGTGCAAACACTATAGCTACACAAACTGAGGAACATAGGAATCAAGGAACAAAAAAGGACTGCAAAATGAGTCAGCCTGTACTGCTTACAATGCACTCAAAATGTTTGTATGTTTTCCAAAAATGATGCTCAAAATTGAAGGCCTTTTTAAAAAGTCAGTTCTGAAGTTGCCATGTTAAAAAAAAGTCCCCTACTGTTTTTGGCCATATTCCTCCCCCCTTCCCACATAGCTAAGCCCCAGATGTATGCAAATGTGACAATCCTGTGACAAAAAGTCATCTTGTACACATGTTATAAGCAAAACCTTGTCATTTGACTAAATATTCTTTTGAAATGGAGGGTATTCTGTCCCATACAACCATCCCCCTCCCTACACACACACATGTAACTTTTGCATGTCTTCATACCTTCAATTCTTGCATCTGTTTTGAATAGTCTTTTGTTTTGTTCTGAAGAAAACCAGATTGCCTCATCTTTTTGTTCATTTCAGGTCCAACTGTTTTAGCTTCTTCATTCATTTGTTCCAGGGATCTGATGCACATAAGAGCAAAAGAGGAAAAAAAATAATAACACAAATAAAAAGTACATAAAAAATAAAATATAAAATAACTAAAAAGTGTTATAAAATAAAAGTTTCTGATAAATTGAGATTATTTTATTGGTTTTTCACCATGCTATGTGCCCTGGACTTGTGAAAGCATAAATGCTAACATGGTCATTGACACTCTACAAACGTTTTGCCTCCAGCCTGTCATAAGCAAATTGAACATGGCAATTGCCATAGGACAACTATCTTGTACATTTTCTTGAATCTGTCAATAAATGAGACCATGGTTGCCAATCTCTTCAGAGACATTGAAAGTTGAATGCTCTGCTCACATGTTCTGGGACCAATGTGGATGAACTTGTCCATGTTTTTGACACCCATCTCAAAAGCATACTTGACTAACTTATACTCCACACCTTTTGAAGTAAGGTTTTCCATGTTACTTTTAATTTCAATACTGACTTCAATGTTTTGACACAGACAACTCACCAAATTTTAGGGTTTTTGTACCATCTCTAAAATTGATGCCAACAAACTTGTGCTGAGCTTCAAATTCAAATGATGGTTTGAAACCATACATGTATGGCTTCATAAGATTTGCATTGGACCCCTATTTCCTATCACAATTAACATCACTAGTACAGTATATATGTCTCTTAATATGGGTGTATTCCCTGCTAGCTTCAAACAAACTCTAGTGAGCCATGTCCTTAAGTAAGTTCCTATTACAATTCAAGACCAATTTTTAACCTGCTATTTCAGGCTACACTATTGGAAAATATTGTGAAGAATGTTTGCTCTTCTACCATATGACTTGTCACATATCTGCATAAGATCTGTCCTAATCTTAAGCAGCAGAAACAGTTGCCCATGTCTTGATTTCATCCGAGGTTAATTCTTGTGTAACTTACTGCTGGCTGGTTGTTCTGCCTCTACATTCAAACACTTGCAACGGCTTCTTCAACACAACTGCATGTTTTGTCTTCAAGACCAAAAGTTCTGCCACTAATGGTCTTACGCATGTTACTTCTTTAATGAATTCTCCACATTGACTCCAAACTGAACTTTACATTCAGCTCAAAGTTATGCTGACATTACACATACAAACATTAAATGGTAGCATTCCCTACATCAAGGAATTGGTTTAACTGTATTGGTTCAGGTTTGGTCTAAGGGCAGCAACTGAGCAATTTTAGAGAGTACCTAGAATTTGTCAGTAATGGGGACTCGTCATTTGCAGCCTGTAAGTTATGCAAAAACCTTCCATGTCACATTTTAAAGAGCTTCATTAACTGTTGAATGCTGTCATCTTAATAGGCTGTTTTTGTAGAGATCTCTGAGCTCTTGTGGTTACCCATATATAACTATCTTAAATGTCAGTCTGAATATACATGTGTAGGCATGCAACCAATTTTTTTTCATTTTAGCTGGATATTAAAGCAATATTGTGAAGTTGTTACAAATTTACAACTAACTTCAAGCACAAACTGCAAAAAACCATAGGAAAGTCACAAAATTTTTATAATTATCAATGAAAAATCATTCATACTTGATCAAAAAATTAAAAAAGTAAAAATATTTTATAAAAGCAAGGATGGATGGCAATGTACGATTTTGGTCTTGAGATATTATCGCAGATTTGATTCAAGTCTTTGCGGGTTATCTTTCTCAATGGAGGCCTAAAAATAAAATGACTCTTTTCAATAGTTCATTTAAGGTATGGTCATTTTTGCACCTTGATCAGTGGTAATCACATTTTTTCCAGTTTACTACCCCACATGGGATCTATACATAGTCTAAGCTTATTAGGTGACCACCATTATATTTTTAAGGATCACATGGTTGTGTTTTAGATTCTTACTGTAAAATACCTCTTCAATGTTTCCACCTTCATCAATGCTTCTTTTGTTCTTGAGAAGAGGTTTGAAATGGTTCTTTGATCATGAAACCTCTCTTCTTCAACATCCAGAGAATCTGTAGCTAGCTTTGTGAGAGCTTGGAAATAACTGTAGGAAATAGTTGTAATAGTTAATATTATGACATGTACTTGCACGTTCAAATTAGCCCTTTGTCAACCTCTTGAGGGAAGTACTAAGAAGAAGTGAATTGCATTCTGCAGTAATGCATTAAATGAATAATGTATGAATAATTAGCTAAGTGGGTAAATAACATGGCATTTGAAGGAATAAGTCTAGCAATAGTGAAACTTGGGTTTCATCACCTGCTAGGCCACAGTAATATGATTTATTCATCAAAGAGCAAGGCACAGTTTTCCTATCCAGAGAACCTTTTTAGGTGAAAAGATATCTCATCACACCAAATATGAGACATATTGATGATTCTTGCTGAGAGATATCATGCTTTGGTGATCTCACACTTTAACCCACAACCACAGTAAAATAGGTTTCTTGTATTCTGTATGGCAAATGCATATCTCTAGGAGATTAACAGAAAAATGCACAACTTTTAAGACTAAAAACACACTACAAGAAAAAAAAAAACAATGCTAAAAAGCACGATCATAATTGCACAAAGTACAGTTTCACAATGTAATTTTTGAACCCCTCACTTGAATGGGGAACCGTAAAGTTCCTTTGTAGTTCCAATGCTAGCACAAAAGCCATCTGGATTTTATTTCTTGGATGTTTTCATGTGCAGTTTTCTTCCTTGAAGTTCATTTGTAAATAGCTGCAAATAACAGCAGTGCATTACCTGTGATGACAATGCCACATAAGTATTGATATGATACAGTAGTCTGAACATGCCATGTACGTTTATGAGGAGACAAGTTTGGTAATGTAGTGCATCTTTTGTCTAGGACATTCCCACATAGAATTTGCAGAAATTTTGGCATGAAAAATTAACAATTTTGGTAAATTTGAAAAACTCATTAGCCTTAACTTCAGAAAATGCAAAACGGGCCACAAAAACACAAATGCCATCTGTCTAATCCTTATATATACCAAGTGTAAAAGGTTTCCATGCTGTTCAACAATGAACTTTCTTACTTATACAAGAATTTCAAATTTTTTTCTCAGGTGACCTCAGGCAGGGCTCTACATTAACGTTTGCCTGCTTGCCCAGGGCAAGTGAAAATTTTCCAGGGCAAGCTCTCTCTTGTTCCAACTTGCCAGAATGGGCAAATAGTCCTTGCAACTCCCATCTCAAAATTTGAAGTGCAAAGAAAAGATATATTTTCCCACAGTAAGAAGGAAATGAATTAAAAATTTTAATTTCACAAATCACACAACTCTTGACAAAAAAAAGTTGAGGGACCCCAGACCCTTGGTTTGAGAACCCTTAAATTAAAAACAGGTTAGTACTGTAAATGTGGAAAAACTTTTTAACTTAAAGATGGGAGAAGTTTGGAATTCAATAATTGTTAAGAATTTTAAGGATTGTTGTCACCTGTGTGACTGTTAACAACCATGTGGGGAATCAACATTTTGTCTGCCCTACTGCCACAAGAGGCAAGTAAAAAAATGCCAGGGCAAGTGGATTCCAGTGGTTGCTTGCCCGACTTGGTAAGTGAATTTGAAAGTAAGTGTAGAGCCCTGTCAGGTGACTTTTGGCCTCTATCAGAAACAATAGACCCAGATACACATGATATTACAGAGCCATAGAAATGCAAGTGAGCCCTCAGGTATGTCATGTGGACAGCATCACCATACATTCCAATTACATGTAATCAAACTTTATTATAGCTTTTTCTAGTTTAGTAGTAAAATGATGAATTTCACTGTGTTATGAATTAATTATCTTTATGATGCATCCCTCTCTACCATTTTGCATAATTAAGACAAAATCTGTCTTAACAGAGAAAGAGAGTTTACACTTGATCAACTTGATGATCATTCAATGCACAGCATTAAGTGTACCAGGTACAGATTAAACAAATTTCCTTTCTTAAATGTTGATACCGACTGCATAGTCAAGTGGTTTAGAGCATCCGACTTGCAGCTGGAAGGTCTAGGGTTCGAATCCTGGCCGGATCATACCAAAGACTTTAAAAAATGGAACCTACCGCTGTTGTGCTTGGTGCTCAGCATAAGCAATGGAGTAGGGAAAACAAGCCAGTGAGCCACAACTGGAAAAAGGGCCGTGGCTGGCCAGACTTAAACTAATTGGTTAGAAACTGAGCCGTAAAACCTCATCTAACTAACTTAAATGTTGGTAACACTGTGCCTTATTGTCTACGAACATGATAAATCTGAAGTTTTAAATTCTTACTTTCAGTAAAGGGATTTGCCAGAGACAAAATTCAATGAGTTAAAAAAATGTAGAAATTTTTTTTCTTTTTGGAGAAGAAAACCACATCTCAATAAGCTTGCAGCATTTAGAAGATACTAATTTAAAAAAAAAATGCAATTTTTTTCCAGATGAAATGCATTATGAAGCACATTAATTTGACAAAGAATTGAATTTCTTTATGATATTGATGCTGCTGTAAAGAATATTTGGCAACTTTGTTTGTTATGCCCTACATATGGTGTAGATCTGTGCTAAATCTACATACAAAAAATTTCAAGGACACACAGGACATTCAATTATAAAGAAAACGAAAAGGAATCTGAGGCAATGTACCCACTTTACATAACAATCTGTGACCTTGATGACAACTGGAGGTATTTTTTGACAAAAATAAGTGTTCTTTAATATGAGATATCTCGAGTTAGGAAAAGAGTATCACTACGGGGTTTGAAGGGCATGAACGGGGTTTGAAGGGCATGAACTGGGATTTTTTCTCTTTCACACAAGACCCTTGTGAAAAGCCACTGGAAAATGCCTTTAAATTTCACATTTTCTGTGCTGGAAATGTATGCCTGAGAAAGTCTGAAGTTGATAAAAGCAATTAGTTAGTTTCCACATGCATGTAAGCACATAGTACAGTACTAAATTAATACGTAGCATAACTTTATGGGATAAAGCGAGTGGTTGCCAAGTAGATGATGATGTCAATGCGTAGGGACTAGAAGACTCTCTACGTGCTACACATGAAAGGTATTAATGAGTCTGTTTCTTTAGTTACTGTCTCAAGTTTTCAGAGTTTGACATCCCATGACCTCAGTTGACCTTTAAACTCCACTAAAATTGATGCAATGCAGTAGTCTAGCATTGTATGAAAGTTGCAGTCCTGATCATTTTTAGACCATGACCCAATTAAAATGCCGGACACCCTGCTGCAATGTAAGAGTTCAACCCCCACTACCCCCGGCCCTCTATTCTTCTTATATCGAGAAATTAAATAATGTTCCAAAACGGACATGTATTTGCTGAGAAGTTCATATCTGAAACTGGTGCTTTTTGCAACTGATTTCTGTTCTGTTCACCACAGGAGGTAACGTAAAATCATCAATATCTTGTCTTTCCCTGATTTTTACAAATGATTTCACAATCCTACCAGGCTAAATGTTTTTCATGACCTATAGAGGGGTTTCACTGACATCACATGATCGCACGTCTCTTTGGTTTTGAAAGGCAAGATCCTGTGTCTCTTTGGTTTTGAAGGGCACGCCTCCATTGTCTCACAGTAGTATCTATGGTTATGCCGTGTGTGTGCTGTAAGTTCACCCATGGGTGTGTATTTTGCCCTCCAGTGCCTGGGAATCCCACTTGTGTGACATCACTAAAATTCCTCTATAGGATGCCAACTGCTACATTAAATTTACATACCTAGTGATGGATGCATCTTTTATACCAAGAGTGAGTGCTGACATTGCCAAGGCTCTCAGGCTAACATTTCCAGACTGTGATAAATTTGTACTTGAGAGGCCTATTATCTGTAAAATTGCTGATAACCTTTCAGCTGTGAACAGAAGAGTACATATCAGAACTGAAAATGTCTCATACCTCATTCTTAAATCTTATGCAAAACTGTATTAGCAATAAATATACAGATCACATTTCAAAGGGTATATGCAACATTTCTGAGTCAACAATGAAGAGTAACTGCCTGTGCCCATTTGAGAGGGTGAAACTAATTTGTATCAAAGTTGTAGGCCGTCAGTTCATGACTCATAGCATCACAGCTTGACCTTAACGGAAGTCAGTACAAATTAAACTAAAACTTCCACACTTAACACATGTACTCCTTTCCCTGCAGCCAAAGTTATAGTGAATTTGACAATAACTTTGCCTAACATTACAATGCTCCTTATGTTGATCTAGCACCTAAGTTCTCAAGTATCAGCTCAAAGACAACCTGCCATTTACAGCCAAAAGCATGCATTAAAATGATGTGCAAAAATTTGAGGAGCTAAGATTCTTTTGCAACAATTAGTTTACAGCTAGGGGTTTGCTACTACAATTAATGTAGAGAATATGCTCAAGTAAAGGTGGCCCTTAGGCCCAACACACAGAGACCCCCTGATCTTGATCAACTCACATATGATATACTGTAAAGAATGTATCTAGACTGCAAAATTCCACATGAGCAATTTAGGTATTATCTTCAAACAATCATAGCATATTTCTATTTCCTTTGGTTATGGACCAACAGAGTTCCCCACAAAGTGTTAAGTAACTCCACTCATTGCTCTTTCATACAATGATATGGAAAAACTATTTCTGTTCATTCACTTCTGTGATTTTAACTCTAGGGAGACAGAGTATCTAAGGACTTTCTAAGGGTGGGGTCTTGTTTCCTGATGAACCTCATGTTGATCCCTTGAAAGGCATAAGACTCAGAGAGGGCACATGCTGGTATGTTGTAATCAGGCATGTGGAAATGATTTTGTCTTCAAGGGGGCATCAAGTTTGAATGACTCATCAGTACCAAGGGACCCTGATGAACTCCAGGCACAAATAGTCCAGGGAAATGTTTGGGGTATTTACTATTTAGAGAATATGGGCATTAAAAAGAATGCTACTGAAGAAATAACATTTTAAGATGTTGGAAGTTATTTTAAGCTACAGTAAGGCTGCATGTACAACAAGTGTTTTGTTTCATTGTTTGAGAATCCTTTCTTTTCTTCTTTTCTCTTCTACTCCTCTGATCCTTTTCTGTCACTTTTCGAACTCTCTCCTTCCCCTCACAGATAAGCTACTTAACAGTGTCATAGCAATACTGTACGTGAATGCAAGGTGCTAAACAATATGGAGAAACTGACCAATGGTCTTATTTTCCACATGGAAAGAAGGCATGGTATTAAAACAACCATTTCATGAAGAGACTGCAATGCTCTGAATCAATGCTTTTGAAATGACAACTCACCTTCTGCGTGGTATTCTCCTGTTTTTTCCTGGTAATCCTTGATCACAATCTGTGCTTCACTGTCTCTCTCTTCGTTCCTCTGCTTCAGGAATACTAATATTTCAAGGGTCCTCTCATTTATTTCATACTGTGGTATGGTTTCATTACAGTATGTTTTTTCTAACCAATCTCTCACCTGTAAGAAAAAAAATAAATAACTGTCAAACAAAAGTGGAGATGCATCACAAGATATTTTAATTTGTCATCTTGGAAAGAAGTCAGAAGTGGAGTACCACAGGGGTCTGTTCTTGGCCCAATTCTTTTCTTAATTATCAACAATGCTACTGATAGTTCTCTCACATCTAGTATTAGTAAGTTTGCTGATGACACTAGGCTCTATACGAAAGTAAATGATGAGAAGGATGCTTCACTGTTACAAAAGGACTTAGATAGGTTATTTACATGGTCTCAGACTTGGCAAATGTCTTTTAATGCTGACAAATGCTTGGTGTTGTCATTACAAGTGATCTGAAGCCTTCTGGGCAGTGTGCAGCAGCTGCTGCTGGGGCAAATCCGAGGGGAATTTCATTAATTTTAGTGAAGATACTGTGTTGAATACGTGTAAGCAATTGGTTAAGCCACATCTTGATAATGCTGTGCAGGCTTGGAATCCTTTTTATGAAAAGGACAAGTTTCTTTTAGAACAAGTTCAGAGGAGAGCCATTCTGCTTATTCCTGAAGTGCGTAATCTCCCTTATCATGATAGGCTCAAATGTCTGGGACTTACTACTCTTGAGTTAAGAAGGATTAAGGGGAACATGCTGCAGGTTTTCAAATTCCTTTCTGGTAGGAACTCTCTGTCTATTTGTAACTACTTAGAGGTTTGTGCTAATTCCCCTGTTTGAGGCCATTGCATGAAGCTGGTGAAGCATCTCCCTAGGCTTGACATCATAGAGTTCAGCTTCTCTCATAGAGTTGTCAATGAGTGCAACAATCTGTCTGAGTGGTATGTTAATTCCACTTCAGTCAATTGCTGCAAGATAAACATTGCCAAGTTTTATTGAGACTGTGGCATAATCTGACTGTGGTATGTGGGTTGTGTTGGGTATTAGGTTTGGTTTGGGTTTTGTCTTGGGTCTGGTTTTCACAGGGCATCTTATGGGGCTTTTGCCCTCCTTTGTCCTTAAACTTGTTATGTTATGTTATATTGCAAAAGCGAAACAGGGCTTGGTACATTTCTTCATAGTTTACATCTTATTGTGCTGCATGTTCTTAAAGTTCTCCATATTACAGTACTGTATGTAAACAATGATTATTTTTAACATCCATGGAAGAACCAATCAATGAAATTAACTTACATTTTGACTGAATCTGGTTAGCCAGAAAGCCCAAAGGCTTAGTGATTCCTTGCCGAAAGGGGGATGTTGATCCCTCAAATTTCCTCAAATTTACACTTCTTGACTACATCATTTTTTAGGATGCATTCACAATTTGACTCCTGCTGACCTCACATGACCTTTGAACCCCACCAAAACTTACACAACAAAAAATTGAAAAAAAAAAAAAACATGTCTTAGAAGAGATTTGTCTGTGCCTCCTCTCATGCAGTTAGTTAGTTAGATGAGGTTTTACAGCTCAGTTTCTAACCAATTGTTGTAAGTCAGGCTGGCCACAGCCTTTTTTCTAATTGTGGCTCGCTGGCTTGTTTTCCCCCATTCCACTGCTTATGCGGAGCACCAAATACAATGCAGTAGGTTCCATTCTTGAAGTCTTTGGCATAACCTGACCACAAATCGAACCCCTGACCTTCTGGCTGCAAGTCAGATGCTCTAACCAAATGACCATGCAGTCGGTCTCCTCTCACGCAATGTCATGTTAAGTTTTTACCTCTGGTGACCTCAAATAACCTTTGACCTCCACCAAAAACAATAGGGTTCTTCCTCTCAACATGAAAAATCTATAACCCAAATATGAAAGTGTCCATAATTCCTATCTTGAGATAGAGATTACAATCCATTTACAAGGTTTTTGCAGTTTAACCTCTGGTGACTGCAAATGAACTTTGACCTCCACCAAAAACAATAGGGTTCTTCCTCCTAATATGACAAATCAATAGATACCAAATATGGAAAGTGTCAGTCATTCAGCCACAACGGAAAAAAAGGCCGTGGCCGGCTTGACATGAACCAATTAGTTGGAAACTGGGCCGTTAAACCTCATCTAACTAACTAAATAACTCCTATCTCAAGATATCCTAATTAAAAAAGTTTTTCGGTCTTTGACTTCTGGTGACCTCAAAATGACCTTTGCCCTCCACCAAAAACAACAGGGTTCTTCCCCTCAACATGACACATCTATATACCAAATATGAAAAGTGTCGGTCATTCCTACCTCAAGAAATCGCGATTACAACGCTTTCGGTTTTTGACATCTGGTGACCGCAAATGACCTTTGACCTCCACCAAAAACAATAAGGCTCTTCATTTCAACACAACAAATCTACATACCAAATATAAAGTGTCAGTCATTCCTATCTCGAGAAATTGGGATTAAAGTATTCGGTCTTTCACCTACGGTGACCTCAAATGAGCTTTGACCTCTACCAAAAACAATAGGGTTCTTCCTCTCAACATGAAAAATCTATATACCAAATATGAAAAGTGTTGGTCATTCCTATCTCGAGATATCGCGATTACAAGGTTTCCGGTCTTTGACCTCTGGTGACAGCAAATGACCTTTGACCTCCACCAAAAACAATAGGGTTTTTCCTGTCAACATGACAAATCTATATACCAAATATAACAAGAGCCTAATGGGCACTATGGATCCTTGCTAAATGTAATGAAACTGAGCCATGAGCACAGCAGAACCAAAAATTTTAGCTAATGTGAAGTTTGCCTGTAACTCTGGTGACTGCTACATGGTCTTCAAAGTTGTTGGCAGTGAAT
>WURT03122211.1:0-11743 GCA_009936505.3 Holothuria glaberrima | reverse complement strand
AAAGAAAGAAAGAAAGAAAGAAAGAAAGAAAGAAAGAAAGAAAGAAAGAAAGAAAGAAAGAAAGAAAGAAAGAAAACGTACTTATGGGTCACTATAGTACTATTTACCTGTATGAAACCAAACCATTAAAAAGTACCCTCTACAGCGGGCTAAGTGCGCCGAAAATGTTTAAAGCGTATATTGATTAAGAGATTAAGACCACAAACAGTTAAACAGTCTGGACCACTGATCGTTGTCGGGGAAATGCCCTTCATCTTGCCAACTGTAGCTCCCCGACGAAATTTAAATCAAAATTCTCATCATTAAGGTGATGAATATACTATAAAATAAAGGCCTACTATAGTGGCTCCCCAACTGATTCTTATTTGTCCCCCACTAGAGACAAGGGCGTAGGAAGCGGGGGATGGGGGCTCCAGCCCCCAGCGAAATTTGTAGGGGGCGGAAGTATGCTTCAGTCCCCACAATTTCCATTCCAAGGTCAAAAACCTCTTGTCTTTTCTGTTGAAAGATGTCAAATATTTGCAGTAATTTACCTTAAAATTTGTCTAAAAATGATGCACCAAAATGCATCTGAGGTCCCTCAAAAATCCAAAAATTTTCCAAGAAATGTCAAAAATTTGCAGTTATTCACCACCCCTCCCCTTAGACCCCTCCCCCAGGACGACGACCCAAAACAAGGTTCACCCCCAGTCTCAAACAGCTTCCTACGCCTATGACTAGGGATAGACCTCCCTGACTGGGTGGGGGTAACCTGTTTGCTCCCCTTTTGTTTCATGGCCTGGGATCGTGAAGTAATGATGAGAGTGGGCAAAACATAGATTGGCATAGATATCTTTAGTAATTACTATATATTTTCAAAACCCTTGCAACCCCTCCTACTGTTTACTTTCCCCACCCACTACCACCATCCTCATCAAATTGACCGACGGTTACTACCTTAATTTTGCACTGAATCATTTTATTAGAATTCTCTAGAAATGGTCCAGAACGGACGCAAAAGATATCAACTTTATTAAAATTTCTATGGGAGCACCCTCGGACCCCAGCCTTCGGTTTTGCCCCTTTCGCCGGTCACACCTTACGAAGCTCCAGCCACCAATGAAAATTCTTTAGTTGGCACTTTTACTGCTGAACCCTGTGGCCATTTCTCTGTAAGAACTACCCATAACAACCAGGGCCGTAGACTGGGCGAAATGGGGCAGCCATGACACTGTCTAAGTGGAACACCAAGTGGTATGCCTACAGATAGTTAACACCCAGGCGGACCCTTCCTTTTTCACATGTTCTGAGTAACATCGCGAAGGGGGGCTGAGAAAAAGGGTACATGTAAGGCCTGGCTTAGGTTCAAAATTATACTATCTTTGGCAAAGGCGTTGAACTGATTACATTTTTACAAATTGTCATTATTTAGTGATTTTCTTCATATTTTGTGGCTATACGGAAGACCAGAAGTGTTGTCTGAGGGGGGGGGGGAGGGACGACGTCCTATACTCAGTGAGAAATTTTTGTCTATGTGAGAACGCGTGGGTGCAAATTGGTGGTATCTTTCTAAAGCTTTGTAAAGCGTTGAATTTGATTATGTTTAGAAATCATCATTATTTAGTAATTTTTTTCCTATCCTGCTAGGGTGTAATTGAAGGGGATATTGCCTAAGGGGAGAGATTACCGGACTCTACTCTTCGAGAAATTTTTCTTGTTCCAAGTTTTCCTTGATCCAAAATGGTGTTATCTTGGGTGAAGCTTTGGACTCATAAAATAATCTTAACTTTTAGTTGTTTACTGAATTCTTCGGCTTTGGCATGCATGACACCCCTACAAGGTTGGTACCCGGTGCAGACTTCTCCTAGCGCTCCTAGTACGACACTGGGGGAGCACCACCAGTTGGTGCGTAGCCACTGAGCATAGAACTTGCAAGAAAATGGGGGGAAATGACACATTTTAGACCTTAAAAGTTGCATCTGAGCATTCTTTACTTTTAAATTTCATACTTTAGAAACAAATTTAGATTTCGAGAAGGAAAGTTAGAGTTTATTTAAAGGGGAAATGCAGTCACTTCAATTTGAATGAGTGTATCCAGGAACCTATTTCATGAATGGCTCTTGAGAATCATGTTACAATGTTTCTCACTGCATGAGTTGAGAAATATACGTATAGACTAACTCCTTGGTTTACCTTGAGTATGCAATATTTATGTTCTAACATATCATGAAAGATACTTGATGTGAAATAAGGGATATTTGTGAGATTTAGCTAGTTGTTCGAAATAAGTTTGCGGCGAATGCTGATGTCCTTTAATTAAAAGCGGCTTTATAAAGCTCATTGATTTTAGCTAATAATTAAAGGTAATCATTTGTTATTTTATCTTTATCCAGTGTATATGATGGTGTATTCAAGCCATGTTTCTTGAAGGAGGAAGATAGTTATATTCGTCAGACAGGGAAAACCACTTAAAAACGTGTCCATGGCGGGTTCCATGGATCTCCCGGGAAAATTTGGGCAACAAAGAACCCTTGAATACAATAATTTTCCAGGTTTTGGGGTGCCTTTAAATCATAATTTGGACAGTAAATTTTCAGCATTTCTGTTTATTTCTCAAGTAGGCCAGCTTTCATTTACGGTTTGGAAATCTCAGGGGCAGTAGCCCCCTGCCCTCACCCCCGCAGGCTACGGCTCTGACAACATTTCATTAATTTTGGAAACTGAGTATTACTTTTAATCCTCAAACTTTTATCGTCCTTACAGTGATATACTTATATTTCACTCTAATAAAAAAAAAAAACTTAAAGGCATCCCAGAGCATACCGTAACTTTTCACTTGGTGGTGGGCAGATAGTGTCACATATTAATCCTTCCACATGGCAGTAAATAAAATGGTACCTTTTTATTGAAATCGAATCCACCTATTGAAAATTCTGCATACGGGGTTCTTTAATGTTTGACTGATCTCATTTTTCAAATAGTTCATCCGCCGTTAAAAGGGACGCAATTTGTTTCTTAGATTTTCTGACTTGTATTTCGTATCGAATTTTACTAAATAAAAAAGAAAGACAGCAATGCAAAAACATCTACACTTTTTTTTCTCACCTACCCTTTATAGATCTCTATACGGCATCTATTGTGTTTCTGATGTGTTCACAGGCAGACCTACCAAGGAAACGATAATAGAAGCCCCCGGAATTACGTCGCCGACCATGCAAATCACAAGTAGTATAAAAGGTGAAACTTTAGTAATTTATACCACAGTATATTCGATTCTACGCTCAAAATATCAAAATGAACAAATACTTGGTGGTAACGTTGGTGGTTCTTTTGGCGATGAGTGCCCATCTCACTCAGGAGACGGAAGCCGCAGCTCTAGAAGTTGACGACGACTTCGCAGCGATGGTAAGTGTATAACAGAAGATATCACTGGTGTAAAGTTATAGAATTCTCTTCATCTGTCAAGAATAAGTTTAAATTGTAGAAAACCGTTGGCCGATGTTATGAGTTACATCAACTCCTTCTTTAAGGGAAAAAGTTTGCAGTTGCTCCAACCTTGGTTTACAAAATCAGCTTAATCTTACAGCTATCATTTACTGTTCCATTGAAGCATCTTTCTCGATGTTTCGGAACATTAATATTTTATATGAAGGGAAAACCAAGGAGCTATCCTGTGCTGAATATAGCAATTCAGTAATAAAACATATTGCCACTTAAAACACAGTATAATTCATGATATGGGTAGGGGTATTTGGTTAACTATATTTTATAAGGTCCTTGAAGAAGACCCTCCTGCAAATAGTTATCATTCTTATTATTGACACAGGCCTATGTATAAGATGTCTTAATTAAGCTGTTACGGGTGGGTCATACAACAGTGATTTTGAATCCGAAATCCGATCCGTTTTTTCTAAATCGCTAAATCAATAGCTTTTTTTCAGAGTTTGTTCTAAGGATGGTCACACTATATCGATAACTGATCCTAGTTTGTCTCACGATTAACTGTTCTGCTTTTATTTTATAACTTATATCGCTCAAAAGAGGGATAGTCGTTCGAAATCAATCCAATATTTGCACAAACGCTGTCTGTCGATGTGACGTCACGAAATAATTAGTTTAAATTTCATTTTGGTAGACATCTGATACAAGTCATATATTTACATAGGTTGGCAAATTTTTGGCTCTCTCCGACCTGAGATAGTAAAGATTTTAAATAAACTCCACAAAAAGCGGACGGTTATCCTATCTGGAATCGCTGTAGTGTGACCCGCGCTTTACACCCAAACAGTTTAGTATATATAATCATCAGAAATCAGTCGTAACCTATTAAAGACAGATACTGATCACCCCAAGTATGACTTTATTAGTGAGGTAAGCAAAAGTCTCAATTAGTGAGTGCTATTAGATTGACGTCAGAGTTACAAAATTCAAAAGATGCAGAATAGCTCATATTACACAGCATGCTCAGAGAGTGTTTTGATTACACATATTAGGACTTTGTATGCTCATGTGGATATAAACTATGTTTGTGTCTGTACAAGGTGAAACTAAATTTATGGTCGGGGATAGGACTAACTTTGTTGGGAGAATTAAAGCTGTCTTGGATGAAGAGATTTCCCCTTTAAGTGCACTGAATAATATGATAGGCTCGAGCACCTGGTACTTTTTCTAGATAGTTTATCACTCTTGGGCACAAAACCACAATGGTGACTATACAGAAGTACTGTTTATATAGCTACCCGGCACTAAGATGAAACGCTACCAACCATTGTCAAAGAGTGTATCATGAAAATAATTGTAAAATGCCTTCCAGCTTACCGAAAAATGGCATCGTTTCTAGGTCTTGAAAGCTGCTCTAGCATGCTAGAAATATGCACTTCAAAAAGAAAAACGTATGTAATCAAAACGCTGTATGAAATCAAATTGCATGGGCGGGGGTGGAATCTCACGTTACTTTAGAAACTTTACTTTAGATCGGTGGTTTTAAAACTTTAGGGTCGCATGCGATCCCTGGGCCCTGCCAGTGCGGCCACTGAATAGATATTACGTTTTGGAATAATCATATTCGACAACAAAAATCCTAGCTACCCCTAGGACGGCGGAGGCAAATGAGCTGTCTTTGGAAACCACGTCTTGCAGGTACACTGAGACGAAAGTTGACGGGGTCTTACACGCCGCTGCGGATATAATGTCCTGTAGTGCTACGCCTCTAAACCAGGCCGTGGAGGAGGCCTGGGCCCTGACGTCGTGGGCTCTCGCCGACCTAGAGTGGGGAGAGATCAACCTTACCAGCCACCTTGAGATCGTGTCCTTCGAGGCCGGAGTGTAAGGAACTCTTGGTAGGATGAAGAGATTATCTGGGGTCCGGAGATGCTTCGTTTTGTCGATATACCACTTCAGGGCTTGCACCGGGCAGAGGAGGCAGTCCTTTGGGACGGAAGAAAAGGATGAGATCGATGGTTAGAAGATATGACCCGGTGTGAACGACATCGTCTGATTCTTAGCGATGAATTGTAGATTCAGCAGAAGATGCACTCCCGAAGAGTCAAATCTAATGAAGCCTTGCTTGACCGAAAGGGCTTGAAGCTCACTTCGTCGGCAAGCCGATGCCGCCGCCACCAGGAAGAGAGTCTTTAGGGTCAGATCATCTAGGGGAGCCTTGCTCAGAGGTTCGAATGGGGGAGCCGAGAGTCTCTGAAGCACGTCAATGATGGACCAGGCCGGCTCCAGCTTTCTCTTTGGCGGCCTCCGTAGGAACATCCCCTTGAGGAGCTGACTATAATGGTATTGGATTCCACCGACGAGCCGTCCGGAAACCCATTATGGACCGCCGATGTAGCCGACCTGTAGTTCGTGATAGTGGTTAGCTGCTTCCCTTCTTCGAACAAGGAGACCAGAAAGGAACAGACTTGATCTAAAGAGGCTTCCACGGGATCACAATAGTTGGCAGAGGCCGACTGCCGGAACTTCTCCAGTCTTGAATTGTAAGTCGCGGTTGTGGATTCCCTTCTAGCGCCCGCGGCCAAGTCGACAACTGATGGAGGAAGGCCCGCCTCTTGGAGACGTCTGGTGACAACTTCCACACAGCTAAGTGTAGGCTCCCGATGTCCTGGTGCCAAACTGTTCCCCGCCTCCGGGTTAGGATTCTGTCGTGGTCCGGGAGTCTGAGCGGGGAGTCGATGAGAAGACTCAGCAGGAGGGGGAACCACGGACGGTTCGGTCACGTCGGGGCGACTAGCAGTAGCTCTGTATCCCTGGATTGGTGGAGTTTCAGAAGTACCTTATGGATCAGGCACCAAGGAGGGAATGCGTACAGGTGCATCCTGTAAAGAAAGGGCGTCCGTCGTCCACGTCTGTGGGTGGTTGAACCTCGTGCAAAAGGTCGGTAGCATTGCGTTGTGGACTGAAGGTAAAGAGATCCACCTGGGGACGTCCAAAAAGATCGAATGCGTGGTTGGCCCAGGTAGTCGAAAGTGACTAGGGCTCGGCCATGACGTTGTCCGTACCCGCGAGGTGAGAGGCTCTGGCGATTGATATACGCTACCGTAGTCGTTTGTGCCAATTTGCGGAGAAAACTGTCGGAGAAAACTGTGAGGGCCTTCCCTTGAAGGTCTTGATGGTCCTGGGCCCAGCATTGGACGGCCTTCGTCACTGCCCAAAGCTCCAACACGCAAGGGACCTTGGTGTTTGGCTTGAAGTGCTTGAAAACGTGGATCTGTATAGGTGTCATTTGGAGCCTGCAAAACGGAAGCACGTCCACGAGGCAGGCCATCAGGCCTAAGAGCTTCAACCAGTGTTCTGTTCTGTACATCCAGGTGGGCCATCACTTTGTCTGCCAGTATTTGGTAAGAACCCCCACGTTGGTTCTTCCAGTGCGTTGACTCGTTGGTAGAAGAAGAAGAATCTGCAGTTGATTGTTGGTTGTTTTTGGTTGGTTGAGCCTGGGCTTGAACCGTAGACCTCTGGAGTCGAAGACTTGCCTCAGTTGACTCAGTTGAGTATTAACGTCCTCTTGAACAGCTTGAGTATAGCATGATTGTTCTAAAGCCTCATACCAATAACATCCACATCCTTGTTCCATCAAATCAATGTTCATTTACATAGCCCATACGTACTTATTTCTTAAGGCCGTCATTATGTTATGATGTTCTGACGAGAAAACTATCCGATCCCGTAGTGAACTTGCTATATGAAGGCATAATAACGTGTGAAAGTTTGTATTCCTCCCTTCCGGCAAAAAACTGTCTAGTTACGCTACTGGGTTGTAGGCTTTTTAATCGTGTAGACACTGTAGGCTAAAAGGTTCTGCAATACATGTGCTAACCTTGAACATGACAGGTTTATTACCAAACGATCGACAGCTACGGGCGGAAATCTCAGAGGACAGGAGGATTACACCCCCACATTTTTTAAGGGGGTGCCTTCACAAATAACCTGCCAGAATAAAGTTAAAACGATCCTCTCGATTTCAATGTTTTCAAATTAATTTTGAGGGGTCGTTCTCCTATACGTCCGAGGGTGTGGGTTCCAGGACAAGGGACCGAAGAGAAGCCCGGAAATTGTGTAGTATTTACAAAATTGTTGGCATTGGCTAATACATTCTTTCTTTAACTGACCTCGAATGCGAACTGAACAGGTCATAATAATATTAACATTTGAAAGTGCAGACTAAAGGAGGGTCAATTTGTTGAAGAAGGTTGGCTGGCTGGAAGATTTTTGCAGAAGGGAATCCAGAGCTTTTCCCTCAAGAAACCATCTTGGCACTGTCTTAGTGAAGCGAGATCATCAGTTGGCTCGTAAAAGTCTTCAATAAAACCCCAAATTTACACATTTTCTACAATAAGACTCTAAATTAGAATTTTTCCTCTACAAAAAAACTCATATTTTCCAAACTTTTTCCAATAATCCCCGATTATTAATTTTTTTTCAACGAAAACCCATATTTTTTAAATTTTCGTCACTAATACCCCATGCAAAAGTTTAAATTTTTCCTCTACAAAAGCCATATTTTTCAAATTTTATATAATAAAACGCAGAAATTTTCGGATTTTCTTAAAAATCCCCAATTTTTCAAATTTTCTGCCATCAAAACCCCCAAATTTTAAATTTCTCCCTACAAAATCCGAAAGTTTTCAAACTTCCTCTCAACACATCCCCTAATTTTTTTGTTTGGCTTGCTGCCTCTACTTTCTTGCTGATTGATAAGAAAATTTTTGGATTGCTATTTAAAGGCAAATATTTTTGGTTTGTTAACAGGCTGGTACTGTGAAGCGAAGCGGAGAAGAAACGCCTGAAGCTGATCCTGACGCTGTGGCCTCCAGTGATGAGAGCGATAAGGTAAGCACTCATTGGCTATAACAGGATTTAAATCAGGATTTAGCAAATGATAACACACATCAACACTGCTGCATAGTAACCTCGGGGTTCTTAAAGGCTTCTTTATCTCACCCAGACGGTACAATTCTCCCTACGAAGTTTACTTTCTGACTTTTAGCCCCTCCTCCAATTTAAGCAACAAAACTCCATCTAGTACACCTCCAAGGCAGAGCCTACATGTCGGTACCTAGCTTGCACTGAGTTTGATTTGTTCAAGGTCATTTATATTGAAACAGTTGGGAACACAACCGAATTTACAGGTCACCATTGACCAACCAGAGTAAGCTGCATTGTTTGAATGTGTGTCAGTCAAAGTGCAGTCCGTCATTAACTGTATGTGGAACTCTATAGGGCTATTCCAAAATATGTTTAGGCAGGGAGTTGCTAGCGACTACCTCGTTTGTGGGATGTCATATCCACTTTTAGGTCAGTGATATCCACATTCTCAGTATGTGTAGCAGGCCCGTACGCAGGGGGAGGGGTTCGATGGGTTCGTCCGAACCCCCTTGAAATACGAACCACCTCTTTAAATTATAGGGGTGCGATCATCTTTTACGGTCACACGAAAACAGTTCAATGGAGAATTCTACAGGTAATAAGGCCCTAACTTTGTAGCACTGGTTTGCTCGGATACAATATCGTTATTATCACATAGATGGTTTTTCATATTCCGCCTCCCTACAATGATCTAAAAATGGAAATGAAAACAGGAAGCTTTACATAGGAACCTCGATCGATTCCTAGGTCGAAGTTCGAATCCAGTCAGTTTCGGGCATAGAATTACAGTCTAGTTCAGTGGTTCTCAAACTTTTTGAGGGTGAGGGCCAAATAAACAAGCTAGAAAGAGGTTGAGGGCTGCAGGCGAGGATCTCAGGCTTAAAAAAGGTCAATAACTGGAAAGAGTGAAAACCATACTCAAAAGGTACCGGAGCTATACCTCAGTGCGGCAAACAGAGGCAGACGTACGAAGTTTTCATTCAAAGAGGTATCTTAAAAGGACAATCTGCCCTTTCGCAACGTCCAATAGGAGCAACCCGATCCCGGCCCCACCATGGTTGGGGCTGAGGTCGGAAAAGTTTACCTTCCAGGCCCTCTACATTGCAGGAAATCGCACTTCTTCACCACAAATTTGCCTCTTCAATCAGGGTGGTTCCAAGTGGCGGTCAAGCTCCCCGACGGAACCGTGAAAAGGATGGCAAAACGCAAAAATTTGGCGTGGGAAAGCACGCCAGATATTTTGGGATTTCTATTGAGGAGGATATGACAATGGTTTTTATTGGGCAATATGCCCTACTCTGGACAAAATCAGGAAATTTGTTGCTGCGGCCGGTCGTCGTCGGGGATTACGTACTTCATCGTACCCATTAAGGCTCCCAGACGAAAATGGAGTTCCCCGACAATAAGGGTCAGCCCCCTGCACCTAGCATGCTTGAGTTACTCGTATAGTCATTTTGATGTTTATCATTAGTCAGTTTGAGATAAAGGAGAAACATCTGGCATTCCAAACAGCCAAACTAAGGAGGTTGCCAACGAAAACCGCACTCTGAAACGGATGAAGTCACAACAGACCTGAACTTATCGTTCGTTAGTGGCCAGTATGTGCCGAAGTTTTTCGTCAGTTATTCTCAAACGGGGTAAGATAAAGATATGGGTCTGCTGGATTCGAGGGCCGCATTCCCCAAAGCCGAAAAAAGCTTTGATCGAATAATTATATTTCATCTTACAGAGCTATGGAAAGGGCGAGTCGCAAGCACATTGTAAGTGCCGAAACATAAATTGCAGAAATTTTAGTTTCAGTAACCAATCAACAAACTTTCAACATGGTACGTTTTTCAATTGTACAGTCACCTCACGTCGCAATTAAATTTCCGGGATAAGCTTTACTACAAGCTTTGCCATTACAATTACAACCACACTCCGTAATGCACTGCTAAATAAATGCATGCCATCTTGTACATGATTGTCAACAACAAGCGACACGAAAATAGTAGTAGAATATACCACTGAGTAGTATAAAACTTTGAAGGCTCACTTTTTAAGACTCACTTTTTATCTCTCTCTCAACGAATAAGTGAGTAGTATAAAACTTTTAAGACTCACTTTTTTCCTTCTTTTTTTTTCTCTCTCTCTCTCTCTGTCTTAGTGAATAAGTGAGCAGGATCAACCTTTAAGACTTACTTATAGAACTGAATATGTTTGTACGCATTTCCAGTGAGGAAATTACTCAGTATGTAATTCCCTTAATTAAGGAGAGAAATAACTCTCAAAATTTATCACCCTTTAAAGCGAGCAACATAAGTTTTAAGACTCGCTTTAACTAACTTAAGGATTAAACCCTTAAGATAAAACAACACAAGCCTGATACAAGAAGTAATATAGGCGTAACTGAGTATTGTGTACAATAACAATACATACAACGAAATAATTTAATCACCTAGACGGAACTAGGATGATATCTTACAAGATCAAATTGAAGAAGTTCTTTCGGCGCGGCAGAGACGCCCAACCGTCTGATGCTCACTACAATATCAAAGTGAGAACATAAACCAACAAGAACCTCTACAGAGACGTGCAAGGAAGAGAGAGAATTGTTTCACATTCCACACTAAGCACTGTGAATGTACTGAAGCTTCGCGTTATGCATCGCGGGCTTCAAAGAAGCCTAGAGGAGAACTGTGAAAGAGAATAGCCGTCTAACCCGGACGATCTATTCTCTTCCCCGGCAAAAGTACAACTGAAGCTGGCAGGTGTGTATTTCTTCATATAAGTACTTCGTGAGTGTGATAGGAAGTAGAACATGATTGTCAACAACAAGGGACACGAAAATAGTCTTGGCTAGATATGGACTGAACAAGGAATATACCACACAGCTTATTACGCCGGCAACCTAGTCTCCCCTACCCCTTTCAGGAGAGCCAACTCGGAAGGAGTCAAGTTGTGACTTTATTTTACATAATTTGATTTCCTATACTTTGCTACGTTTTTGGTGTCGGATATGATTTTTCTCAAAACCTGAAAGCAATTCAGGCATAGGCGTAGGAAGCTGTTCAAGACTGGAGGGCTGAACCTTGTTTCGGATCGCCGTCCTGGTGGAGGGGTCTGAGGGGAGGGGTCCCCCCTCCCCTTTGGAAAATTTTTTGATATTTTAGGGTCCTTAGATGCGATTTGGTGTATCATTTTTGAAAAATTTTAAGGTAAATTAATGCACATTTTTGACATTTCTTAGTCTTTTGGAAATTTTTTTGATATATTAGGGTTCTAAGTTGAAATTTGGTGCATCATTTTGGAAAAATTTTAAGGTAAATCAACGCAATTTTTTACTTTTCTTACTCCTTTGGAAAATTTTAATATTTGAGGGTCCTTAGATGCAATTTGGTGCATCATTTTT